>JBBBDQ010001668.1:670000-882500 GCA_037127315.1 Ascarosepion bandense | reverse complement strand
ATATGTATAATTAATAACTGAATCCTCTCCTGATTTGAACATCCAACCTGGAGGCAAGTGGCTTATCTATTATGCCAGAATTTTGCTGTTAAAGAGCAGGGTAAAATGAACTTGCAAATACTAAGTATTGCAATGTGTACAGATAGTTCATTGGTCATTGGAAGAGGTCTGGAGAGTGACACATGTTGCAAATGCAGTACAGCAAATGGCCATACAGCTGGGATAGGAGGTTCTTCCAAGTACAGCAGATTTTCTGGGTGTGTTATCTTCAAACAAATGTTTTGCATCATGCAACACTCCCTGTCTAGCCAGTGGTTTCAATAAAATGAAGATATCTTCTTTGAAAAATTCTTTGAAACTGGATCATAGCACAGACACAATTTTGTAGAAATCTAAACAAATGCTTCAAGATTTAATCTTCATGTGCATTTGCTTTGGACCATTGTGCCAATATATAATTATATACATGAATATTTTAATTAAAATTTTGAGTTACATCTTTCTAAAAAAGTTTTAAAATGTTTATTAACTTTTGATAAGGCATGTATTAGAATTAATATTTTTTTCCTTATAGAAGACTAAAGGAAAAACAAAAATTAATTGCCAGCATTTACTTTTTTTGCATACTGACTAAAATTCTTATCCTTTTTTTTTATCATTACAGTATTTTGGATGTTGTTTCCACAAGCCTTCTTCAGGTGTCTGTTGATCCCACTAATCTTCAGGGAATTTCAAAGTTAACTCTTTATTCAAACTACTGGGGTAGATTGTTCTTGTTCTACATGCTTAAGGACATCTTGTTCATGCTTAAGGACATCTTTTTTAGTAATGCTCAGTTATTGATAATCTTGTTTCTACTAAGTTTGTAGTATCCAACCAAGTGATTGAATTCACAATTACAATGTTACTAAATTCACGAACCAATGCTTTAATCCTCTAGGTTATAGTGGGACAATCCTGAAGCTAAAACTTGGAGTCTTAAACCTAATGTTCTTATTACCTGCTACATCTTCTGCTGTCTTGATAATCATACGTAAATTAAGTATTAGTCTTGAATGATTCCATTTTAAGCATAAGATGGAATTCTTTGTCTTTATCATCATCATCATCATCAGTAGTAGTAGTAGTAGTTTTTTGACTACTTAAATTGTCGGTGGGAGATCTGACAAGAATTCTTTTTCTTCTTCTTCATCATCATCATCATCATCAGTAGTAGTAGTAGTAGTAGTTTCTTGACTACTTAAATTGTCGGTGGGAGATCTGACAAGAATTCTTTTTCTTCATCATCATCATCATCATCATCTGTAGTAGTAGTAGTAGTTTCTTGATTACTTAAATCTAACAAGATCAGAAGAAACTGACAACCTCCTATAGGTTGGCAATGGCTATCAGGAGTTCCAGCATATTCATGTCCATCTACTCTTTGATGTTGTCTAACCAGATTTTCGCCTTCAACAATGTCTTGCATGATTGTTTTGAAGAGACTGTTATGCCATGTGACATGGCCAATCTATAACATCTTTCAGTGCTTAATAGGGGCAAAGAGAGATTTTTAATGACCTACAAGACATTTGATCTTGCTTCATACATAGTCATTGATTTTTTTTTGCTTCCAGCAGATATGGAGAAGCTTTCTTAAGCCAAATATCTGGATCTTTTCTGCTGCCTCAACCAGGAGTGTCCAAGTATCCCACATGTAAAGGGTGATGGATACAACCAGTGATTTTTAGAGCTTGAACTTGGTCTGGAAGCTAATGTTGCTCTTCTATATCCTTTCTAGTCTTGTCATCACTGCATTCACTGTGACAATCCATGTGTGAATTTCTACATTGCAGGTATCATCTTTTGACAGGGTTACTCCCAAGTATTTGAAACAGGATACTTGTTCCATGGTGACATTGGCACTAGTGCTACTTGTGATATTCATCATTACTTTGGATTTCTCTGTGATGAGTTCCATTTCATATGTGCCAACTCTTTCAATGAGTTTGTTGGTCAGGTTTTGTAGCTCCCTGTTATTGCTTGCCATAAGGTTAATATTGTCAGCAAAATGCAGGTTGCAGACAGGTCTACCACCATTTATAGAATCCACCATAGTGGAACTTCCCAGGATGATTGGTTGGTTGGTTGTTTTGTTTTTATGGCAAATCAACCTCGGCGGGTCATTTATTACCAACTAAATTTTATTTATTTATTGCTGGTAATACCTTTTTCTTTCAACAATTTATTGTTGTTTTTATATGTAAGTTTTGTGTCTAGTAATACTTTTTTCTTTTCGAGTATCAAGATTCATTGGGATTTGTTTTTAAGGGCAGTGTCCCCAAGTCCTACTCTTGTTATTTAACCCATAACTGGAGGGAAGGGACGAATTAATACCCTTCCCAAAAATACCAGTGCTTAAGTGAATGCAGGGTATTCAACTGGAATTCGAACTCAGCTCACCAATTTCTCTTTCCGAGACAATATAGACTGCATCACAACGCACATCCATCACTAAACGCTTACAGCACCTGCTATTCCCAAGTGGTCACCCCTTTAAGTACTGATCAGGCTCAACGTTGCTTAACTTTGGTGATCAAGCGAGAACCAGTGTATTCAACGTGATAGGCCGTAAGCCTCCCAGGATGAAGTTAATAAAATAAAAAAAAGACCATAAGGAAAGCATGCATTCCAGCAAATGTCTGAAAAATTGAACTTATTCTTCACGTGGCTTTTATTGTTATTACATCTCAGCTAATCCATTTTTCATCCCTCTTAAGGTGTATAATCTGTAAGAAAAGAGCAAGGTCTTTCTTTTGTTGTTCAAAATAGCAATGAACAGAAAAGAAATGATAACAAATATACTAACTGGCTCAATTCATTTCCAGAAATATAAATCATGCCAGCAATTCCATTTTCAGTAACCTGTATAATGCAAGAGATTCCCTATTTTTTTATAAGTGGCAGATTCTGAAAATGAATTGCTGGAGTAAATTATAAAATAACAATGAAAATGTTTAATCTAAAAAGCAACAATAATAACATGGAGTAAAACCAGTAATAAAATACTAATACAAACAGGTCACTACAAAATAAAAAGTGGTTGGGAGTGGTATTAAGTTTTAAGGATACCTAATTATATATTTTTCATGTGAGCCTCTCATAAAATTAACTTTGTTTTTTAAGATCTATTGTCTGATTATAAATATCCTTTCTTTTGATTTTAAATACATAATATTTTTCTTTTTTTTAGCTTCTTGCTTCAGAAATGAGACTTATAAATTTGTTAAAGCTTATATTTTGGAGGGTAGAAAAATCAGAAAATGAAGTTTCCTAATTTACTTTGAAAATTAATGCCAATAATTAATTTAGACAAGTGATAGAGCCCAGCTCACTAGCATTGTAATAATCATGCCAGCAATTCCATTTTCAGTAACCTGTATAATGCAAGAGATTCCCTATTTTGTATAGACAAGTGATAGAGCTCAGCTCACTAGCATTGTAATAAACTGAGACCAAAAGGACACATTTACTCTTCTATTTAGTTCTGTTTCAGCAAAATGTTAGGGATGTTGAAGCCTCTGCCCAGAACACCTATAGTGCCAGAGATGTCACAGTCTAAACACTTCATCTAATTGCAGCAATAACATAGAGTAAAATCAGTAAAAAATAATAATAAAAATTCTTTATCTAAAAAATAATAATAATAAGATAACATCAAGCAATGGTAATATTAGCTGTTTCCTTAGAAGGAAACATTCAGTATTTATTGAATGAACAGGCAATACTACTTTCAGTTGAAAATTTATAAAATCTTTCTATTAAAAAAATATTCAGGAAAATAAGTATGAAGTTCACAAACTATTATTGCTCTTTTCAATATTGACAAGAGCTTCCTTCCTAGCCTTTTGTTTAGGGTTCATGAATATTTGTAAAATCTTTCTTCTAAAACAATATTTCAGAAAAATAGGTTTCTCAGGTTCAGTAACTCTTTCCAGTAGTGATGAAGGTTTCCTTTCTCACCATTTTTTATGAAGTAGTGTGAAATGTCAGCATCTTAATTATGTGAGTATTTTCTCTTCAAGTTACATGTGCTATCCATTTTAGTTGTTGCTACTGTTGAATGTTCTAAAATAATAACAGTGAAAATACTTTACCTAAAAAGCAAAAACAAATTATTTTTTTCTTTTTAGCTTATTTTCATGTCCTAACCTCTGAGCTATACCACTGTGAACCTATTCTTAAGAGAAGTTTAGCAGTTTGACCTTTTAACCTGACAAAATTCCATCAAAAGGTTTTATTCACATTTATCATTTGTTTGTGTGCTTCCAAATCCATGGTAGTTAAAAGAATTGGTAAGGCAATAAGAGTTAGAAGGCTTTGTGAAACTGTAACTTTGTAATCTAACCCTGTGACCCCTGACATCTGACCAAATGGGTAGTCTAACAAGACTGTGGAACCATGAAAGTCAGTCTATAGAACACTGACAAGGAGTCTGTTTTTTTTTTTTAATGGCTTCTTACAGTAATTCATCTTAATTTCTGAACTATACAAGGCGGGTGCTGAAAACTGATTCAATAAAAGTAGTTATATAAGTTTAATATTACTACCATACAAAAATATTTAATATGTTTTTCTTCTTTCACTGAAGCAAAGTTTGGTGAGATACTGACTTATTTGTGCATAAGAATAAACTCATAAAAATTAATGGACTGCAAGCAAAAATTGTTTGCAAATATGCTTTAACCAGATCAACCATATTTTTCTTGTTATAAGTATTTTTTTTTTTAATATGGCCATCTGTTTTTCAGTAAAATCTACTTTGTGAAACATCCTGAGAGGGTACTTTCCTGATCATTACAAACTTAACTTTTTCAAATCTGGGAACACCATTATCTATTCTATATATTACTGTGTTCATTAAAACATCTAATACAATAGCTGTATAAACATTAAAATATATCTACAAACTATTTATAAATGAATAGCATGCAATCAAGTACTTACATCTTAAAACACACCCATTAAATCATACAATACAGAACCATAGAATACAAATTAGAAAGGTTGTTTTATTAGTCATCATAATTTAGGTAAGTGCCACCAAAATATTGTGCAGATGTAGTAATTTAGAGCTAATTAGAAATAAATAGAATAATATGATTCTAGAGGCAATTTTCGTATAAAAAAGATATAACAATCACAAAGACAAACACCCTTCTCAAAAAGATGACATACAAATGCCAGCAAGTTCCACATTACTTCAGGTCTTGATGTTCAAGACCTCATTCATATCGATACACTCAATTCAGGCACTGACAAAACTACAAAGAGACCACCTCAAAATATGGCATCACTGCACACAGTAAAAACTAAATTTTACCTATCTCCATTATCCATGTTACTACTATGCATGCATACAAATACTGACTCTCATACAAACACACATGTAACAACATTTTACTGTTTTCAGTTCCGTACACAATACAGTTTATATTCTATGCAAAAACGTTACTAACAATAAAAAAGGACATTACTCATTCCATACATTTAACCAACTTCTTGTATTCTTGTTGTATATAAAATTGATATTATTTGTATATAAAATTGATATTATTTGCATATAAAATTGATATTATTTGTATATAAAATTGATATTATTTGTATATAAAATTGATATTATTTGCATATAAAATTGATATTATTTGTATATAAAATTGATATTATTTGCATATAAAATTGATATTATTTGTATATAAAATTGATATTATTTGCATATAAAATTGATATTATTTGTATATAAAATTGATATTATTTGCATATGAAATTGATATTATTTGCATATAAAATTGATATTATTTGCATATAAAATTGATATTATTTGCATATAAAATTGATATTATTTGTATATAAAATTGATATTATTAGTATATAAAATTGATATTATTTGTATATAAAATTGATATTATTTGCATATAAAATTGATATTATTTGTATATAAAATTGATATTATTTGTATATAAAATTGATATTATTTGTATATAAAATTGATATTATTTGTATATAAAATTGATATTATTTGTATATAAAATTGATATTATTTGTATATAAAATTGATATTATTTGCATATAAAATTGATATTATTTGCATATAAAATTGATATTATTTGTATATAAAATTGATATTATTTGTATATAAAATTGATATTATTTGCATATAAAATTGATATTATTTGCATATAAAATTGATATTATTTGTATATAAAATTGATATTATTTGCATATAAAATTGATATTATTTATATATAAAATTGTATATTAAAATTTGTATTATTTAAAATTATAAAATTGATATTATTTGTATATAAAAAAGATATTATTTGTATATAAAATTGATATTATTTGTATATAAAATTGATATTATTTGTATATAAAATTGATATTATTTGTATATAAAAAAGATATTATTTGTATATAAAATTGATATTATTTGTATATAAAATTGATATTATTTGTATATAAAATTGATATTATTTGCATATAAAATTGATATTATTTGTATATAAAATTGATATTATTTGTATATAAAATTGATATTATTTGCATATAAAATTGATATTATTTGCATATAAAATTGATATTATTTGCATATAAAATTGATATTATTTGTATATAAAATTGATATTATTTGCATATAAAATTGATATTACTTGTATATAAAATTGATATTATTTGTATATAAAATTGATATTATTTGCATATAAAATTGATATTATTTGTATATAAAATTGATATTATTTGTATATAAAATTGATATTATTTGTATATAAAATTGATATTATTTGCATATAAAAAAGATATTATTTGTTCATACTATCTTTTCTTTTTCTAGTTAATTTTATGCTTTCAATGAAAGTCATGGGATTATTTAAAAGGTTCAAATTACGAGTAGTCCTGCAACAATATTTTAATTCGTTGTATTGAATCCCAGTACTCTGAATTTTTATATTCTTACAATCTAAAAATATTTTCTGGCTTTAGATAACCAACAACAAATTAATAAGCCATTAAAAATCAAATTTACTAATCATATAAATTTTTCACATCTTGCAAAAATAAATGCTTTTGTTTTTTCTTCTGTTTTCTGTTCAGAAAATTCTCTTACTGATCCTTACCTGAGATTTAGGATAAGGTACAGTAGTCAAATACATGCATTTTATTTGCATAAAAGATTTTAAAGTGATATTTAGCATACAAATGTTTTTTACATCGATAATGCTCTTCAAAGTAGATGAACAGTTATGCATAATGCAAAATATTTAATCTCTTGTAAACAGGAATCTTGTTAATGTTCTTAATTGTACTTCATTTCTTGATTGCATTCAGTTTTAAAATTATTATTGGTGTATTGTCATCTACAACTGATAAAGCAGAATGCTTTGCTCATAAATTTTCTTTTAACTCCACTCTTGACTCCAGGTGTATCTTTGCCTGATTTTTCACCAAGAACAGAATCTCTACTAAGTGATATGCATATAATTTTGCCTATAGCTTCACTGCAATTGTCCTAAGAAAATGTTCTTCTGAATAGGTTCCTGTTCTCTCCAAAGTCTACAACAAATGCCTTACTGCTTCTTGCTTTCTGGTTTTTTGGAAATCCTCTACTGTAGTTCCTGTCTTTAAGAAGCTTCTTATCTTTTGAATTATCATCTTACTAGTATTTTATCTCTTTTTGGCAATGTACTGGATATGTGCTGGGCATTGTGGTATAATGGATATCAGTTCAGAATTAGAAATCGAAAATCCAAGTTCAAATTCCAGTTGAATACTGAGTTAATATTCATATAGTTCTGTTTATAGCTTCTGCTATCATCTCCAAACTAGATCTCCACAAGGCATGAGGATTGATGTTATCCCTGCAGTTGTCCTAAGAAAATGTTCTTCTGAATAGGTTCCTGTTCTCTCCAGAGTCTACAACAAATGCCTTGCTGCTTCTTGCTTTCCAGTTTCTTGAAAATCCTCTACTGTAGTTCCTGTCTTTAAGAAGCTTCTTATCTTTTGAATTATCATCTTACTACTATTTTACCTCTTTTTTGGCAATGTACTGGATATGTGCTGGGCATTGTGGTATAATGGATATCAGCTTGGGATGAGAAATTGGAGGGCCAAATTCAAATTCCATATTCCAATGAATACTGAGTGATATGCATACAGTTCTGTTTATGGTTTCTGCTATCATCTCCAAACTCAATCTCCACAAGGCATGAGGATTGATGGTATCCCTGCAGTTGTTCTGAGAAAATGTTTGAATTCCAGTTGAATGCTTTGCATTTACTTATATGCAAATACCCTTGGGAAAGGTGTTAACATATATAATATAAATAGAAGATTACGTTTAGTAGATACTTGTAGAAAATAGTAAGTAAATATTTTAAAATATATTTACATGTTAATATTGTTCTGATATGTCAAAAAATTGCAAACAGCTACCTAATTACATGTTGAAGAAAAGAATGGCTGTTGTCCCCATTTTTGTTGGAAATTCACAGTTCTGGTAAAAAAACAAAAACAAAGAAAAAAACTGTTACTGAGACATTAGGTTTATAAGTCCTAAAAGTTCATAGACCGATGTCCTCAAGGACACATGGCCCAGTGAATAAAAGCATTGGCTAGATTCAGTGACTTTACTCACAAAGAGTTGAATTAAAAACTGAGAGAGTTGAGTTAAATGGAGATAACTAAGACATCCAGAAGTGAGATGGAACAAGAATAATCTACCCCAGTGATTGAAATAAAGGGTTCAGTTCGAAATTCTAATCCCCTGAAGAAGGTCACAATGTACAATAGCTGAAATGTCATGAATATGGCAACAAAGATGAGGATAACAGTAAATAATTACAATCCTTCATCTCAGGAATATAGACCAGTAATCTTTCTACTACTGTTTTAGAGTAGAGCTTAGCATACTTCCTGTTCTTCCCTACTACTGTGACAATAGACTGCTCTTACTTATAAATGTATCTACATTATAGGAGGATTTGACCAGTATTTGATTTACTCAAGTTTTTCCATTCTGTGTATGAGTAATTAATAAACTTCTTCTTCTTTGTTTCCTCTAACTAATCTTCTTTTCCTTCAATGCTCTCTCTAACTACAGTCATTCTAATTCTTGGCTATTTTGAACAAAGACAACATTACAACAGCTATCATACTACAATGTACCACCTTAGGCAAAAGAAGAGGCAGATCAAGGAAAGAAATGGGTTGACAACATCACTGAGTAGACTAAAAGATTCTTCACAGAGACTTAAGCATTGGCACACAGCTAGGACATATGGTAGGATCTGGTTATGTACTCAGCTTTACAGCAACCCTACAACCACAACTGGTCATGGGACTGATGATGATGGTTAACTGAAAGGCAAGATCATGTGACTGAAGCAAAAAATTACACCAGACAAGAGATAAAAAATTTAGTTTTCTGGTAAATGTTTTTGTACAGCTGAAAAGAATAATGATGTATTCGTTCTGGTTAAATGCTTATTATTATTACAGGACGAGAAATAATTAAACATTATGAAAAGATTGCACACTTCAAACATTTCTCATGGTAAGTATATTAATGAAATTATTTCACATGAATTTCTCTGTACTCTCAGGTAATAAACATCCAATAATAAATAAATAATAATATAATATCAACAATAATACAGTATATTACATAAAGGATGTGAACATAGCATAGCAGTTATTAGCACAAAAAATGGAATAAACATGCTAAGTTTGTAGTGTTTATTTATCTATACTTCTGAGATGAGATAGTATTTACATTATTTACATTGTTTGTACTGTTGTCCTCATATTCATTGGCATATGATGTTTTGGCCATTGTATGCTCCTGTCTTCTTCAGAGAATGATATACCCCAGTGAGTGAAATAAAGAGTTTGGTTCAAAATTCCAAGCACCTGAAAAAGGCCGGGGCATAAAACGGCTAAAACATCATGAATATGGCAATAAAGATACAGTTCTTACAATGTAAATATTGTAGTGTTTACTTTTGCACAGATATCCTTTGGAAAGATATGAATACATTTTTTTCTCAAGTTATGGCTTAAATATCAGTACAGGCTGAGGTCTCTATTCTTGGTTGGTAACCAGTCTATGAGAATGATAACTCTGAATTAAAAACCAGTTCTGTATGGGGCTGGCAACCCAACCCTATAAAAAGTCAACTTTCTGCAGAAATCCTACACTTAACATTGGTGCTTAATGGTACTAAAAAATCCACAAAGACAGTATGTTGATTGAAGTTTGATTTCATTGGTCAGATACGTGTCATATATAATAAAGCAATGGATGGATATTTTAAATGAAAGTATATGTGTGCAAAAATAATGCATGTATCTAACCAATTAAATCAAACCTCAATCAACATACTGTCTCTGAATTTGTTTTTAAAATTTTAAAAAACTTTTTAAATCATTCATCTTTAAAAATCTCTGAAGAAGCCTGTTAAAGTGAAACATGTTAGATAAAAGACATTTTTTCTATCAGTTCTTTACTTTTTCTATTCATATATATATATGTGTGTGTGTGTGTGTGTGTGTGTGTGTGTGTGTGTGTGTGTGTGAATTTTAACTTTGAAAAGTGTGAAAGATGAATTATTAGCATGAGTTTCTTCAATTTAATGACTAACTTCACATTGATGTTAGTCTTATCATGAAACATCAGATGAAAGGCAAAATATTAATTATAAGTTTCTTGCTATTTTATCCAAATTCACACATTCAATGTAAGTGCAAGATGGCAGGACTATTATCAGTTAATTTATTAAAAACTCTTCTTTCAGGAACAGACAGAATCAAATCTGGCCAATTGCCAGATCTTGTGATTATGATCCTGTTATTAGCATGACATGAGACTTGAATGAGAAAAAAGTGGGTGATATTTGGGCAATCCACTCTCTTAAAACTATATTACTTACCCTAGCACAAGAAAAAAAATACTGTGATACTTATTGACAATCCTGGCAAGAGCTAATCATATATACACATGTGTAAACATATATATGTCTGAATAAAGACAAAAAGAAAACTTTTCTTAATCAACATGTTTTGTCTTCTGATAGCAAATACAAGGATTTTATTTTGTAACAAGTATTGATAAACAGAAGTAAAAATGTTAGATTTTCAGAATTTTTACATTTATGACTGCTCATAAATATAATTAAGGATAACTGAAAGTCAAGGTAAACTATGGAAAATGCTAAGTGATGTCTATTAAACATGAGTGAGTAAATGTTATTGCTGAATTTTTTATTATTATATTGTATTTATTATTTATTTTTATTTTATTTCAAGAAATTAAATTATATATATTTATATATTTTAAGTAATATTTATATGTTTTAAATGTAATTATATATTTTAAATAATAGGTTTTCTTTTAATTTTTAAATTTTTTTTATTGTCATGTTTGTTGGCTTGGGAAAGGATCATATCCACAGTATTTCACAAATCTTACCTTTCTGTCAAAGTTTCCAGATCCAAACAAAAATCCATTTGGAATTGAACAGTTTATATTATGGTTCATCGACTCTGTGATTTAACCCAAAAGCTATTCTGTAGTAAGTCCTTGGTTTTCCTTGTCTATTGTTGTTAAAATGTGCCTAGTGCAAAGATTGCTGCATGACACAAATATCCTTTTATGACACTTTTGAATTTACAACAGAAATTCAATCTTTTACAGCAATGCAGTGAGAATGCAATGCATGACTGAATGGGTCACCTTGTCTTTGTGGGGAGGGACACAAATTAAAATACAGAGCAGGTGGGCAGGCTCACGTCTTTTGTTGAATTTACTTTCAATTTTGTGTTTATTTGTCAGTTTATCTCAGCCAATAATTCTCTTTAAATACACATATCTGTTGTATTATCTATTCCATATAGAAATTAAACATTCAGTCTTTCTGTCACACATCTAAATCAACCTGTCATTTAAAAAAATAAATGTTAAATTTGATTTAATAAAACCAGAATAAACAAAATAATTAAAACAGATTGAATTTAGAGTTCTATCCTTTAGTAAAAATTTTGTGGACATGCATGTAGCAGTTATCAGCATGTGAAGTGGGATTGGCAAGTTGAGTATGAATTCAACCCAAGGTCATTGTGTTTACTTTTTTGCAAATACACTTAGAAAGGTCTGAATCTATCTCAATTTCCTACAGTTTTGGGTTAATAGCAGAGTAGACTAGGCTCTATAGCTTTTAGTTGGCAACCCGTCTAGAAGAAGGTGAACTCTGAAACTGAAACTGGTTGGGTGTAGAATTAGTAACTCTAATCTGTAAAGGGGATGTGCATTGTGGTGTAATGGATAACAGCTCAGAATGAGAAATTGGAGAGCTGAGTTCAAAATTCAGTCGGGTTTATTACATTCACTTATGTGCAAATGCCCTTGGGAAGGGTATGAATCCATCTCTTCTCTCCCATGCTTTGGGTTGAGTAGCAGGATATACTGGATTTTGTATCCTAAGTTGGCAATCAGTCTATTGTAGAAAGAAATGGCAACCTACCTAGTCAGTCATGAATTGATAGAAATATGAGCATCTAAGTATATATCATGTATGAAACTTAACTGACACTGTAAAAACCTACTTTCCACATAAACTACAGCAGTAATTTCTAGTGTGGTGAGGCCATGGCATTATACCCCAAAAAGAGTAGCATACAATAATATAGATTTGGTCAATTTTTGCAGGCATATATGGCCAAATTTAGTAAATTTTCTGATAAATCCCTTTTCACCAAAATATTTAAAAAGTAATGGGAATAATAGAAAAGATGCTATTAATACTTCAGTAAGGAATGATAAATTTAGTAAAGTTTGTGTTTACTTGGAAAACTAAATAAAACAAATGTGAAAAAGTATTCAAATTGAAAATAGATTTCAAAGTAGAATGTTTGAGTATTTGTTTTATTTACACAGGCTTATATCTACAACATACAGTAGTCCAAAAGCATGGGTGTTTAATCCTGCAAATAATAATACGTTTGTAGTCGTCAAAAGTTACAAGCTATGTCAGCTAATATATATATATATGGATAAATTGTATAAATTACACAAAAATGAAAATAATACTGACATCTCATTTTAACAGATATATTAATCAAAATTATACAAAAATATTTTGAAATACTAAAGAGTAAATTTATTCAATAAAATCACCACTGCCTTCAACCACAGCCTCCAGATGACTTTGGAATCAACCTGCAACTCTTCTGGATGATCTCCTTGTTTAAGTTGCTGAATGCTACCATAATCCATGCCTTCAGTTCATCTTTGGTATTACAAGGAGTTTTACTGATCTCTTGCTCAACTGTGCTCCACACCTAATAACCAAGAGGGTAGCAGTCTAGGGAGTTAGGTGGACAGATGTAAAGGGTGATGTGGTCACAGAAATTGTCTAACAGCCATTACTGGGTTTTCCTGCTTGTGTGGCATGGTGCAGAGTCCTGTTACCAGACATAGTGTCTTTCAGCATCCACCCTCTTGACCCAGGGTAGCACTACCTCCTTGATGTAGACCTCTAGAGTGAGTCTGTGTCCTTGTGGGAAGATGAATGGAGGTATAACATTACCATCACTAGTGATAACTCTAAACAGCATGATGCTGAGTGGATATATCATCCAACTCTTTCCAAATCTTCTATCCTGTCCTCAGATTCACACCCAGACACTCTGAAATGTTTGTACTGGAGCTTCTGGCATGAATGCCAAACAGTATAACATGCCATTTCCAAATTTCTGGTGTAGTGAATTATGTCATGGTACTTTTTTCTTCTTGCAGTGCCCAACTGACCCTACTATACTTTGCAGTTAACAAAATCAAAACAAACAATGATATTATAAATACATAATGGCTTGGAATTGAAGATCAGGGAGCCAAGTTCCAATTCTAGTATGGTTTATTATATTCACTTATGTGCAAATACCCTTAGATAAGTGATGAATCTACTTCTTGTCCCTCAAGCTATAGGTTAATTAGTAGGATCTGTATATCTGTATTATCTAGAAAAAAGTTCTTATTATCTAAAAATATTTTCAGGCTTTAAATAACTTTCAAAGGGTTGATAAGCCATAAATAATAAATCAATTATATATATATATATTCTAAACTTATACTGTTAAATATAAGAGACAATGAATGTCCATTATGTTTAATCATGAGCCATTTTAAACATCGTATTTTGGCTTTAATTTCAGGTGAAAATAAAGACAAAAATTCTCCAAAATTTGGATAATTTTTTATTAAGTTGGTTCTAAGCTTTCAGCTCACATGAGCTATCTTCAGAGAGGTTACAGGGGTGTTAACATAAAAACATCCACCATCAAAGACGATTTTATCTTGTGTTGACATAAAACTTTGCTAAGTAACAATAACAGTTATCAAATAGCAAACGCAGTTTGTAAATTTGTAATGCAGTTCAATGACATCACACCGCGTGAGAGCTCAAAATGTTCACAGAAACATATATTTAAATGCAATGTAATGTGTTATGACTAGATTTAAACATGATTTTCTTAAGTGTGGGTTGTTTTAATTTAATGTAGATGGCTTCCAATATCTGAAAATTACAATATATATATTGTAATTTTGTTATTACAATGGTTTATAAAAGCATTATATCACTACACAAAATTTTTCATGTTTCAGAACAATACTGTTCTTCTTCAGGTGATATGTTAAAATAAATAGTGAAAATGATTTATTTTAAAAATATAAGATGAATTCATGGTTATTTAGAAAATTAGGGAGTGGTAATTGGAGAAAATGCTTTAGGTGTGTCAATATTGTTCAATCAAAAATGAGAATTTATGTAACCATGGAGTTTTAATATTTGAGTTGTGAAAGGAAGCAGGATGGCCTGGTGTCTAAACAATATTAAGCTCTAATCTGTATTTGGTACTCTTTATAAATGTAAGTGTTTGAACAGTGGGCTTTAATCTACATGTTCTTTCACATTCTAATAGTTAGTTTAACACATATATACATATATGTTAAACTAACTATTCAAGTTGTAATGGTGTCCTCACAAAACTTCAAAGTTGGCAGGTATCTGCTATATTAAGGAGATAAACTCTTTGTACATATATATATATATATATATATATATATATATATATATATATATATATAATTATTTTATTTAAGCTTTACTATATTCCTGGGGAAGAGTGTTCACTATTGAAGACAGAGCAATCACGTCTGAAGATTGCTTGAGGTGTGAAACTGATAGTCACCATGCAATGTTGATTTCCACACCACACTATTTTTCTATCTTCCCCTACTCTCTCTCTTTATACATATATTCACACACACACACACACACACACACACACACACACACACACACACACACACACACACACACATTTTCTTTTATGTCCCATTTTCTTTAGGACATTAGCTCATAACTTTTATCCTTTGTAACTGTTAGAAATATTCATCTTTTTAACATTATTTCCATTCACTATTGTGCCATTCATTTGTATAAGCTTGTCAGGTTCATTGTTTCCTTTTGTCTTTGATATGTCCTGTAAATGATAAATTTTTACAACCCTTCCTTCCTCAGTATGTGTCCCAGAAATTTCAGCTGTCATTTATTGCTTCTGAGTATGTGTCCTTTTTATTTCCATTTTCCTTAAGACCTCTTTGTTGATATCTATATATATATATATATATATATGAATGAAATGATTTGTTTGAACATTATTTTTTATCGATACTCATATTTAAGTAGATATTCTGTTTTTAATTAAGCAGTATTATATATTTATATCTAGTGACCTGATTATTTACAATAAATTTTTATTACGAAAATGTGTTTGTTGTTGATGAGATATGTGAGGCATTATTTACTGGGTACTGTTTGATCTTTTTTTTTTTAAATCATTTCACCCCAAGCAAGGCATTTCACTGCCACTATTGCGCAGGGGGTTACATAGGGAAAGGTGCTGAGAGAGCGATTAGATAAAGAAAATGTCAGAAGGAGGGTGATAGACAAGTAAAGAGGTACATAGGAAGAGTGTTTGAGAGAATGTGTGTGAGTTAGTGTGTTAAGTGGTGTCTATTGACCTTACATTTAAACTTCTGGAGATTGTAGCTGTCGGGGAAGCAATCATGTGGAAGGGAATTCCACAGGCGGGAAGTGCAAGAAAAGAAGCTGTTTGAGTAGAAATTTTGGTTACATTTTATTGGTTTCACTGTAAAAGGGTGGGGCCTAGTTACTAATCTAGAATCTCATGCAAATTTGTACCTAGGGGGCACCAGTGATGTAAGTTCATTGGAGCAGAAGCCGTGAAAGTATTTAGAGAAGAGGCACAGGGAAGCCATGTCACGCCGGTGAGAGAGTGACTGCAGCTGGTCTGCCAAGTCCGTATCAATCACATTACAGATTCTCCATTGTATTTTGTCAAGAAGCCGGAGGAGAATAGCAGGGGCTCCCGACCAGATATGGCAGCAGTATTCAATACATGGGTGGATGGTAGATTTATATATGTGCAGGATAGATTCAGATGGAAAAAACTTCCGGGCTCTGCACAGAGAACCAACTTTCATAGCAGCGGATTTAGCAATGGATTCGACGTAGTCATTCCACTTGAGGTCCGCTGAGAGAGAGTGTCAGGCCAAGCAGGAGTAGTGTTTTACTCTCTGGGAGGCAAGCCTGTTCCATGCTAATGGGAGGTAGGTGCGATTGTCTATGATGGTTAATTGATAGCAGCTTTGCTTTGGAAGAATTGAAATTTATGAGCCATTTCTTACCCCAGTCCACTACGGATTGGAGGTCCTTTTCAAGCTTGGCAGTGAGGTTTGTTTTGTCGCCCACACCAGATTTTTGATCGAGGTGAGAGTAAACTGTGGTGTCATTGGCATACATGCCTACCTGGAATGTTATGGCATCGGGGAGATCATTAATGTAGATCAGAAAGAGCGTAGGGCCTAGGATAGAGCCTTGAGGGACATCCGCATTTGTATGGTACTTCATGGGAAGCATGTCCGTTTAATACCACCTTCAATGTGCAGTTAGAGAGGAAAGACTGGATTAGGTCAAACAAATGTCCAGTTATACCATAGCTCCGCAGTTTCCGTAGAAGGCCAGCATGCCAGACTCTGTCGAACGCTTTAGAGATATCCAAGGCATCGGTTCGGGCTTAACCATTCTTGTCGAGAGCCTGGTATTTATACTCGGTGATGGTCATTAGCGTATCAGCAGCAGATCTGGTGAAGCAGAAACCATACTGTTTGTCTGAGAGGAGCCTGTGGGCTGTGAGATGCTAAGCCACCTCAATGTTGATAATGGCTTCGAACACTTCGCCAAAGATCAGAAGAAGGCTGATAGGGCGGTAATTTGCGGGGTCCGAGGGTTCTCTAGTGTTCTTAAATATAGGAACTACAGAGGAATATTTCCAACAGGCAGGAAAGCAGGAAGCAGATAGGCAGAAGTTATAGAGCTTAAAAAGGACAGAGGAGAGTTCAGAGGGACATTTCTTCAAGACTATGATTGGTATTCCATCCTCACCACTCGCTTTGTGAGGGTCAAGTTTTGAGATTATGTTAGAAACCAGCAAGGGTGTAATGTTGACGTCATTCAGTTGAGCCTCAGTTCTAGGAGGGAAGTCAGGTGTAGAAACTCTAGATGAATCCAATCTTGAATTGGTCAAGAATCTGCAAGCAAAGCATTCAGTCTTGTCTGCTGAGGAGGTGAGGACCTCAAATTCATTGATTAGCAGGGGTATTGAGGACTTACTCTTGTTAAGCAGGCTTTTACAGAGTCGCCAGTAGTCTTTGGTACCAAACTTAGAGGATGCTATGCATTGCTTCATTCTGGCAGCAAACAACATCTTAGCTTCGTTAAGTATCTTTTTACACTTATTACGAGCTGAGGTGAAAAGACGCCTGTTTTGGTCTGACACGTGGCTACGATAGAGCCAGGAGAAATGATTCCGGTGGGCAATGGCAACCGAGCAAGCAGATGAGAACCAGGGAGATGAATGAGATTTAAGCTGAAATTTCCTGGCAGGTATGAAAGCATCGATGCCAGCCTTAACCCAGGAGGAGACCTCGGATGCACAGTCTTCGATGGGAAGACTAAAAACGTTATTCCAAAGGATGCCACTGAGGAAGTCTCAGAATGAATCCCAGTTTGCTCTTTGGTAGCAGTAGGATATTCTGCTGGTCTAGGTTTCTTGGGTAGGGTGGGAATGGAATGAGATGTTGACAGAAACTACGGCATGGTCAGAGTTTCTGAGAGGGCAGAGCTGTCTGGTAGTGCAAGAGTCTGGGATGGAAGTGAAGCTGAGATCTAGTAGCGAGTTCCTTCCATTAGAGTTATTGGAGAAAGGGATTGGAAGATTGAAAAATTCATGGTGTGGACACCAGCAAGGTCGGTGACAGAGTTCTCCAGCCACTTGGCGTGGTGGGCGTTAAAGTCACCAAACACAAATATATGGGCAGATGGATGAGAAAAAATGGCCTTGTTGATATTGTCAGATATGCTATCAAGTACTGAACAGTCAGAGGAGGAGGGGGAGCAGTAGAGAAAGAAGAAATAACTAACTGAGCTTAGAAGTGAGAGACAGAAGCACATGAAAGAATGATCCAGGGATTCAAGAGATGTCACCCTAGCTAGTGAGAGGTGTTCGCTGACCTATACACCAAGTTCATGCATATGGACATTGGAGTCCTTCCTGAAGAGGGGAAGGTAACCAGGAATGTAAAACTCAGAAGAAGGGATAGAAAGGTCAAGGTTAGTTTTACATAGGGCTAAGATATCAGGTGAGTTAGTTTGAAGTACCACGTATGTTTGTGAAAGAGACGCAGACAGGTTTGGGCGTTTTCTGACTAGCTGGTTTGGTTTTGCTACTTTGGTTGTTTTCATAGTGATTTAGTTAAGGAGAGAGGTCTGGAGTAGAATCAGTCAGTCACTGTTTGCAGCATGTGAAGGATGGAGACTGGCACAGCCTGCAACATAATGTGGCCTCGGGGTTGCCCACCAGAGGTTCATGCAGGGACACCCGTCCATGCACGATATGGCACTACAGAAACCCCGGTATTATTCAACTGTTGATCAGAGCAGCCTCTCAAGATGCGATACAAGTGTTCGGGCTCCTAACTACCAGTTGGAAGCAGCAACCAGGAAATTGCCAACCCAGTACCCTCAGAATGAAGAGACGTTACCACCATATTCAATAACTGCAAAGAGCTTCCAGCTGAACTAACACTAAGACTGAAGGAGGTAGATGAACCAGGAACCCCTTCCTAAACAAGAAACAAGGTGATCACCTCTACTCCTGTTCAAAAGAAGAGGGTGGAGTGTGAGCTCGGGTAATAGTAGGTACTATCTACTCCAATTTAAAAAAAAAAAGTAAATTAATAAAATTCACTAAGTTTTAACTTAGTTAAAGTCAAAATGAAACATGAAAGTTGAAAAGTTAGTAACAAACAAAACAAAAAAAAAAATTAAAGAAAAAGGAATAAAAAGACCGATCCAACAAACTTACCATACAGTGAACAAAAAACTGAAATTTGAGTGAAAATTTCGGAAGACAATATTACCAAAAATACAATTTCAACTCTTTTTTTCAGAATATTGTAGGTGAGTTAACTGCCTGTTAAGTTGTCTAGAGCGGGGTGAAAGAGAGAGAGAGAGAAAGAGAGTGAGAGAGGGAAAGAGAGACTACGGGGCATGCATGCATAAAAACAGCCAGGTTGAGAGAGGTGGGGTAAGTGACTGGTAGTCAAAGACCAGCTACCCTTAAATTCTATCATAGAACAGCCTCACTAACAAAATAATTAAAACCTCGAACCATTTATATCAAAATGAAACATGAAAGTCAAAAAGTTAGTAACAAACAAAACAAAAAAAAGATTAAAGAAAAAGGAATAAAAAAATCGATCCGACAAACTTACCATACAGAGAACAAAAAACTGAACATGAAAATAATTTTCAAAATCTACTGCAATGTATATCAAACACAACTGCTGAAAAGTAACTAGAACTTCACAAAATTTATCTGTTACATAAAAACACTAGTCATACAGTGTACAGATGTTCCATGAATAATTGCTGAAGTTTTCTTAAGAAGTTCTTCCATGCTACTCTACTTACAGAGTTTACTGATTAAAACATTGTGATCAAAGCAACAAAGGTAAGAATACTAAACAGAACAATTCATAAAATAATAACAAAAAACATGTTGATTTTACAAGTAAAAATATGTATAAAATTTCATCAAAATAACCCATTAAATATTTGGTAAAACACAAAATGCTTTTTGACTGACATGGGCAAAAATAAAATAAGAACAAAGTGATTTACAAAATCAGTTACTATATCCATTCTGATTAAAGCAGGAAATATTTATACGACTCAAACATTTTAAAATCACTTAATTGACCATGATGAGTAAGAACACTGCCTAAATTTGAAATAAGTTTCCCTTCTTCCAGATTATTTCTAAGGTATAAATTTGATTTGTTTTAGTATTTTGGAAGGAATCTTGAATTTAACATGACAATCCTCAGCAATACATTTTATAGTAGAATTAGCAACAATACATTTTATTAGTAGTTGAAGGCATGCAATTGTGTTCAAAATATATTTAGTTGAAGCCATAAAATTGTGTTAAAAATAAATGACTCATAGAGGTGTTGATATGCCAGCCAAACAACCAACATGAAAGAACTCTTAATTTATGTATTCAACAATTTCTTAAAGAAATCAGGCTGTATTTCAAAATACAACTTCAACAAAACTACAACGTAAAATACACATATCACCATTTTTAATAATTATGTCTACACAAACATGTATCTGCAAAAAAACTCAAACATTTTAAAATCACTTAATTGACCATGATGAGTAAGAACACACTGCCTAAAGTTGAAATAAGTTTTCCTTTTTTCAGATTATTTGTTAGGTATAGACTTGACTTGTTATTTGTATTTGAAAGGAATCTTGGGTTAAATATGACAATTGTCAGCTCTACCACTGAACTTGATTCATGAATGCAAAGAGAGAGATGGATTAAAATTATTTTTTTTAGTTAAATGATTTATAGTAATGACTTTGCATTTCCTATGAAATTAAAGAAGTGGCCATTTATAATTGAGGCATTTGGAACTGGAAGGTACTTTCCACCGAAAAATACAAAAATGAGAAAATTGCTTCTAAAGTTTGTCGATTTTCAAAATGCCATGACTTTTTATCTAGGAGATAAACCACCCAATTTTGTTTTTTTAAAGAAAGCTAAAAGCATTTACTTTAACATGCAAGTACTTACACTTAACTGATTTTTACATACATGGTGGAAAGTACCTTCTTCTACTGAAGGCCTCCATTTCTCTCTGAATTTCTATGATAAGAAATTATCATTATTTACATTTAGACTAATATTCTCATTGTTGCTGTTGCTTGGTTTATGGCCATATTGGAACATCACTTCTGATATGATCACCAAAGTTATGCAATATTGAACCAGGTCAGTTTCAAAATGGGTAGCTACTTGGGAATTCTAGGCGCTGTAAACTTGGATGTTCAAGTGGTGCTATGGATAACTGTTTGAAATTAAAAATCAGAGTACTGAGTTACAATTTCAATCAAGTTTATTATATTCACTTACATACAAATACCCTTGGGAAAGGTATAAATCTACCTTTTCTTCCTCTAGCTATGGGTTAATTAGTAGGAATTTTATCAGAAAATTATTATTTCCCCAAAAATCTCAGAATCTGAAAATACTTTCTGACTTTAAATAATCCACAAAAGAATAAAAAATGTAAAAATAAACCAATCAATTTTTGTTGGTGTTATCACAATATTTGGGCTGTTATGCATTCTGACCTTTGTCAGGTGTCTGTTAATCCAGGTCACTTTCAGGGAATTTCAAATTTAACCCTTTATTTAATTTATAGGGTGGAGTGCTCTCATTCTGCTAAACATGTGTAGGGGTATCACATCTTATTTTTTGTCACTATTAAAAAAAAGAAAAGAACATGACCTGAAGGTCATCGGAATCAACACACACCTGAAGAAAGCCAAAGGGCACAACAGCTAAAATGTGACGACAACATAAAAGATGAGGACATTAATCTGAATATAAATAATATAAATAGGGGTTATCTATAGTCCTTTGATTTGTCAATGAATCATTGATAAATGAAAATTGACTTGTAGTGAGTCATTCACTTTTCCCTTGAACTGTAACCATGAATTTAAACATGAAATTTTAGTTCATTACTTTACCACTGATCCATTTCCACAAATTTAAATGCCCTTTGTTCCACCACTAAGATGAATCCATGACTTGAAACTGGATTCAGAGAGTGATAGCAAACAGTCCTAACTTCAAATGCTTTTGTCAATGTAACCTTACATTTTGCAAATTCCCATATTTTATGAGTCCCTTGTCAAATTATCAGTAGGAGATTAATTTTCCTGAATTTGAAATGGACAACTTGGAAAACTGGGAATTCATCTGTTCTTTAACTTTTAGATCACAAAAGTCTGGCAGAAAATGTTGCTATTTGATGTCAGATTGAATCACCCAATCACTAATGGCAACAAACTGATGAATTGTGGATTACATGAACAAAATGGTCAGCATTTGCTGAAGTGCAGATTCTCAATAAAAAAAAGTTTCTCTTTGTCCTTGATTTTTCAACTGAGTTTTTAAAAAGAAACATTCTTTGATTCTTATTTCTTATTTTCATTTGTATCATGGCAGTTCCTCAATATTTGATGACATTACTCAAAACTCAGTAGTTTGACACAGTGATCTTATAAGTTCCCAATCATATATTTGTACTTCATGAGAAGATAATTTTAAGCACTGAGATCAAAGATCACTAGTTGAAGAAATAAGCTATTCATATTAATTTAAACTGATAATTTATCAAATGATAAGCCTTTGAATAGGTATTTTATCTTTAAACAAGTCTTTCACATTTCTTTTTCTCTTCAATTCATTTTTGAATTTGAGAACCTTGCTTATTTAAATACAAAATAAGAATAATTTATACATTTTATTTACCCTACATCAGATTTTATTCCGCAAATCAATATTATTACAAAAGATGAGAATTAAGGAATCAACAATGGTAAAATTTTTAGAATATGTTTATATTTATATGAGTGATATATCATGTTATTCCAGATTATAATATCAATCCATATTAAAAATATTGATAACTTATTTTAGAGATGTCAGGTTTTATTATACACACACAGTGCAATAATTTTTCTATTAACCCAAAAGATATACACTACAGAAACATATTCAAATATGTTTCTGTGGTGTATATCTTTTGGGTTAGCATATTTCACACAGTTTTCCTTCAGATAAAGAAGATGTCTTTTGTTACTCTAAGATCAACCACAAATCTGTTAATGGTTATTACTGAATTTATCTATCCAACTTTAAATAAGAATTGCAAGGCTCAGGCTATGACTTTATATATCTCCAAGACCTCTGGCAGGGTTTAGCATGCTGGCCTTCTTCAAAACACACCACATGATGTAAACAAAATATATATATATATATATATATATATATATACGAACTAAATCTAAAAGTGAGCCATAGCCAACTGCGGTTTCACTCGCCGGATCGTCAGGACAAGGCTAACAAATAGACAGAAACAGCAAATTAAATAGACTGATTGGGAGATACCAAACCAAAAACAAGGGTAAAACAAACTTTATTGATGACAACAGTAAAAAAAAAAAAAAAAAATATAAAGTAAGTAATCTAATAGTTAAAATTAGTGATTTTTGAAATGAATGCACTTATTTAGAATTTCCGTTTTAGAATTGAGTAAATTATGGGAAGGCGCAAATAAAGCTATTGCTAATTTTTCTTCAGCACAAAGCTGGCAAAACTTACTCCCTACTTTATATTTAGGGCATATTTTTATTTCCCATTTTAGAATGGGGTCTTTATTAATCGAGTTTTTTAGATGCCAAACATATGTAGCTAAGGCAGTGTTGTGGCTATATTTTATGTGCTTAAAAGAACTGATATGGTTGTAAAATCTTCTTTTAAAAATGTCATGAGTCGCTCCAATGTAGAACTTAGGATTGATATCATTTGCATCTTTATAAACTCTAACACCGTACATGACACTAGATTGTTGGCACTAACCATTAATGGGGCATTCATTCTCTCGTCTACAATTACATTTAAGTTTGGAATTAATAGCTTCATGTCTTTTTAACTTACTCTTATTGATACCACTAATTATTTTTCCTACGTTAGGTAAACAAGAATAACTTAATTTGATAGTATTTCTATTGAAAACTTTATGTAGGCAACTATCACTATCGAAATGTTTGTCAATTAATTTAAAAAATATAGTTCCTATTTTAGTTTTAACTTCCTTATTGAAAGGGGGGTTAAATATATATATATATCGAAGCAAGAAAATTGTGTAAAAAATATTTAGATTTCAGTATTAAATGACTCATAGAGGTTGAAATGCATGAAACCAACCAACCAACCAACCTATCAACATGAAAGAACTCTTTCATACCATTAATGCATATATTCTACAATTTCTTAAAGAAATCAAACTGTATTTCAAAATGCAACTTTAACAAAACTATGAAATAAAATGCATATATCATTGCTTTAATAATTACATCTACACAAACATGTATCTGTGCAAAAGCTGAGTATCATCTGCGATATATTCAGCTGTGAAAGTAAGATAACATCACAGATTTATTACTCCAAAGCTCCCCACAAAATTACATTTTGCAAAAATTGACCTATAAGGAGTTGACATGCCATTAAACAAACAAATATCTAACTTAATCCAATCCTTTTTAACAAATTGTTTAATGTTTAATGAAGGTCACGTTGAAAGGACATCTTTTAGATCCCTACACATTGATGTAGGGTACCTCTGCGGGGGGAGGGGGGTCTATCCTTGGGCCTACATTGTTTTTATCTTCATCAATAATATTCCCAGTGTCATTAGTTCCCAACTTGCTATTTATGCTGATGAGATAACTATTTACTCCTGTCTTAATAGAACATCCAACAGTTTCAACAAAGTAGAACTAGCAGCTTTCCTTGAAAATGACCTCCAATCAGTTGTTAATTGTGACAAAATATGGCTCATGAATTTAATCTCTCCAAAACAAAACTACTTTCTTTTAATCAACACAGAGAACCATTTTTTTATTCTATCGGAATGACTTATGCTAACCTACTGGAAAAGCAATTCATTGCACCTTCTTGGTCTCATGTTTTTCACTGAGATGAAGTGGAATGATTATATTGTATCAATTGTTGTGTCTACTGATATGAAATTTTGTTCACTGCATTGTGCCAGATAACTTTTCTCACCAGAATCTATCTAATTCATTTATAAATCTACCATTCATTCATACATTGAATATTGTCACCAGGGCCATAGCTGATGCTAAAAAAACACTGGGCACAGAGAAAATTGCACAGATTTATTAGTTGACAATGTGATTATATCATCAGTGTCATCCGTTTCCAGAAACTATGATTTTTGTGGATTTTTTCAGCTTTTCCAATGGAAATTAGGCACAGAACGTGAATAAAAGCAGAAAATCGAGTTCAGACTTTCTGGGTATAACCAGTCTTTTCTCCAAAAATTAATGAATAAACAAACAGATTTTTACTGCGTTCATTCGGATGTTTTCTTCTTCTTTCTTTCTTCGTGAATTGTTTAGTTTGATTTCTGACAAAGACATTTTTCCTTACCCAGATTTTCACTATGATTGCACGGATCAGCCCAGACCCGTGCCCGGTAGTCAGATACGGCCATGATTGTTACCATACCTGGTCTGCTCCTGTAATATTTCTTGAGATTTCTGACAAAATCCAAAGAATGTTCTTTAAAGTCATTAGTCCTGATCTGGCATCTCAACCAGTCACTTTCTCATTGTTGAGATGTGGCAACTATCTGTCTTTTCTATAAATATTTCCATTTCACTTAGGCTTACGAGGTTTCATTAGAATATCATCTTTTTTTATTGTTATGGCTTTAGCATTATTTGCAACAGATTTTATTGCTTCCAAGAAATCTTTGTTGAACATTGTTTACCTTTTTCTTATACATCTCTTTTGATATTTGACTGGAGAGGCTCGGAGCCATTCTATTAATTGGACATCTTTGAAACATTATGAAATATTCAGTTTTGCAGATTGTATAGATTTTGTATAGACACATGCTTTACATGAAAGAATGTTTAGTGGGATCCATACTACTCAGAAAAAATACTGTTCAATTTTTTGTAAGTTTTCTCTGCATCTATCTTGATCAACTTTGAAAAACCTTTAATTCTACTGATTGTAATACTAGCACAGCTCGTTTTCTAAGTTATGTTGATTTATTATTTCCATAAAGGACAAAACCTCTAGTTCATCCATCTCGTTCAACCAATGTAGCTCTACATTCATCATTAAAAATTACTCTAGAGAAACTAGTTTTTATATACTTCTTTGCACAACTTTCTATTTGTGATGTTGGCTTAAAGGTGCTTGGTTTAAGTTTTTAACAAATATTCTTAGTATCCTTTCACTTTTTTTACTTTTAAGTGAAAATTTTTTTGTGCTGGTTACTTCACCTTTCTTGTTTATTACAATTTTTTCATCTGTCATTCTTGAAACCTGTTTTTGTTCTTATTTTATCAATGTTTACAATTACCTTTTTGATCGTTCTGTAATCACTGTTTAAATATTTTTGCAATTTTTAATGTTCCTCTCACATCACTCAATAAGTTTACAATATTATTTTTTTTTTTTTATTTTTTTTAATCATATCACCCCGAGCAAGGTGGTAACGCCACTGATGTGTAGGGGGCTACGTAAAAGTGAAAACATTAGAAAAGAGAAAGCCGAAAACCACATCCTAAACTGGGAACAAGGGATGAGCCTCTTCACCTGTTCAATAGACGTGGGTGGAGTATGAACTGAGCGATATGTTTCTCTTTTGAAGTTATACATAACACCAAAGTTACTGGAGATCCATACGAATAGAAGTAAGAACAAATTAGCCATGTATGAAGCACAGCAGGGGCATGTAAGGACATGCTTTAAGGATCAACTTATACTGACCAATTTCAAGATTAACTTGGGATCATCAATAGGTCACCATAATGATGTGTTTCTAGCATCATGTTATCGAAAAATACAACAGTTTTTTAGGAATCTCATGCAGGATACCATACAGTTCTGCCAGGAAACCATAAATGCAATAACAGCAGAAATTGCTGGATGAGGAGGTTTGCTAACATAAAAAATATCAAAGCTCACACAAATCAAACAGTGAGGGAATTATAAAAACTGAAAAACAAAGAAAATTGAAATGGAATATTCCCTCCCAGTATAAGATCATAAGAGAAATCAAAATGATCCCAGAAAAAAAAATGAATAATCTTACCACAAAAGAAAACAAAAACACCACAACCACACTAGTCACAACACAAAAAAGCAAATGCAAAACAAACCACATGCATACAATAGCATATGACCACCACTAACAACATCACTATTGACGGCAACAACAACAACAGCAACCTCAAAACAAACACACACACAAAACAAACCATGAACTTATTCGGATATCCTTAAAGTAACATACAGAAACAAAAGTACAATGATCCCCAGCCAGATCACATATCCCCACTAAACATCCCAGACAACCCAAATTAGACTCTGTTAGATAAACAGTAGAGAGCATGCTCAACCTTCAAAAAATGGGATCAAGCCACCAACCTTGAGAAGCTGATGTAGGAAGATGACCTTATCATTTCACAGGTTGACAAAGGTGGTGCCACAGGGGTTTGAGGCATCAAAGAATAGCTTAAAGAGGCCAACAACTGACTCGCCAACAAAAACACCTACAAAACTTCCATAATACCAAAAATATTTAACAAGCTTGCGGAACATGATGCTTCATTATAATCATCATCGTTGTTTAACATTTTTGCTAGCATGAGCTGGTCGAGGTTTTCTTGATGGCTCCATAATTGAACTATCTTGAAATATTGGGGTGAGTTTTACAGCTGTATGCCCTTACTAACATCAACCAGTTTTAGAGACTGGAAACGTAGTGTTTTTATTGAGACATCATCTCTAAGAAAGATTACCTACAATGGTTAAAGAGTTCAACCTACCCTATTCAGAGTAGGTGTAGAGGTTTTTGTTTTTTTTATATTAGAGATTTCCTTCTCTTAGATAAGCTGCTATACCAAGCTAAAGAAAAAATTAGAAAAGCCTAACTTTTTCTTTTCTTCTTAAATGACTCCATTTTGGGGGTTAACTATTTGCCCATAGCTGAGACCCTAACAGGTGCTACCACCTCGGGTCAGGGTGAACCTGAGAATAACAGCAATTAAGAGGTGGTTCCACACTCCTCTAAACCTCCAATATCCTAATCAGAGACCTTGCTACCAGATAAACTAATTGTTAAAAAATATGCTCACAGCACTAACATCCACAAACATCACACCTGCCCACTTCTATCTCTTTCTTAAAATATACAAAAATAACAAGCCAGGACGGCTGATCATTCCATCATTTAACTGCCACACAACTAAAATATCTACATACATAGATCACTATATACAGTTTCTAGATAAGGAAGTAAAAACCTATGTCAGAGACACAACTGACCTATTGAACAAAATTAAACATATACAAACAGTACCAGAAAATGCAACTCAAGTAACCATGGATTGTAGATCTCATTATTCAAACATCAAACACAACAAAGAACTAGCCATTTTTAAAGTAAACTCTTACTAAAAGAACAAAACAAAAACTCCTATCCCAGAAATAATCATAGAATTTATGGGACATATACTTATATTAGGATGGGATGTGCATTGTGGAGCAGTGGATATCAGCTCGGAACAAGAAATCAGGGGGCCAAGTTCGAATTCCAGCTGAATTCATTGCATTCACTTATGCGCAAATACCCTTGGGAAAGGTAACCCATCTATTCCTTCCAGTTATGGGTTAAATAACAGGACAGATTGGGTTCTATAGCCATGGTCGGCAACCAGTATACCACAGAAAGCAATGGCAACCTACTGCGGGATAATCTTCTACCCAGTCAGTCATGTCCCTTTCGAGACATGATCGCCCAAGCGTGTATCATGTATAGCACTTAACTGACTGACTGACTTATATTCAACAGCTTTGTTTTCAATGGCAGACACTACCTACAAGTAAAAGGATGTGCCATGAGCATCATTGCAGCTCCATTATATGTGACGATCTTCATGAACAAATTTTAGGAGAACCATATTTATCTTCTCATTGGTAATGACTGCATACTCTATGCAACATATATTGATAATATTTTCTTTATATATATGGGCAATGAGGAAAAACTTACTAAATTATTTATGACCCTAAACACAGCACATGACTTCATTAAGTGTGGCTATGAAAAATCAACACTGTCAGTGACATTTCTCAACACCCATATCTACATTGGTAAAAATAGAAAACTACAAATGACACTACACACTAAAACCACTGATACCCACAACTATTTACACTTTAAATCTTCTCACTCAAAACACCTCAAAGAGAACCTTTTCTCTTCACAAGTATTTAGACTTAGAAGGATAGGTTCCAATATTGAAGAACTAACTAAACACACTAAATATCTTGAGCAACAATTCACATGAATAATACTTAATCAGGGACGAAATAAATAAAGCAATTTCCACACCAAGAGAAAACACCCCAAAGTATAAAATTATATAATAAATTTGAAAGAATCTCCCTAGTAACCACTTTCAACACTACTCTGCCTCCACTACCCCAAATAATAAAAAATTACTGGGAAATACTACATCTCAAACCAAACATAAAAAGTTGGCCTTTTAGCATATTATAAACCAAAGAACCTTAAGAAAATTATAGGTTGCAATAAAATTTTATATGATAAAGCACCAAGAAATAGACTAATAATAACAACAATAGGATTTTTCCAATTATATCACAACAAAAGGAACCTCTGTTTTAATTAGTTTAAAGACACCAATTCATTCACTAGCTCAGTCACTGACACTACTTTCAAAATCCACCACAACTCTAACTATAGAAGTCATAACAGAATTTACTTATTAGAATGCAAACTATGTCAGAAGTAATATGTGGAAAAATCTGAAAGGCCCTTTCACTACAGAATTACTCATTACTGGAATCAGATTAAGCTGGCTTGTCACAAAAATGATTACCTATAAAAGAACATTTCCACCTAGAAAACCACGATTTTAATAGCCAAGCAAAATTCACTATTATCGAAAAGATAGAAATAGACACAAAAGAATTCACACTTGACTCATCTGGAGCACCAACACCAATTTTCCCATTTAGAATCGAGGCTCAACTGTGTAATAAGTTAGGAAAATACTAGAATATGAAGACCATTTGGCACAGATACAATTAGTATATAATCTATTAGATCCTCACCCATATCTGGAGCACCAACACCAATTTTCCCATTTAGAACTGAGGCTCAACTGAGTAATAAGTTAGGAAAATACTAGAATATGAAGACCATTTGGCACAGATACAATTAGTATATAATCTATTAGATCATCACCCATATCTGGAGCACCAACACCAATTTTCCCATTTAGAATCGAGGCTCAACTGTGTAATAAGTTAGGAAAATACTAGAATATGAAGACCATTTGGCACAGATACAATTAGTATATAATCTATTAGATCCTCACCCATATCTGGAGCACCAACACCAATTTTCCCATTTAGAACTGAGGCTCAACTGAGTAATAAGTTAGGAAAATACTAGAATATGAAGACCATTTGGCACAGATACAATTAGTATATAATCTATTAGATCATCACCCATATCTGGAGCACCAACACCAATTTTCCCATTTAGAATTGAGGCTCAACTGAGTAATAAGTTAGGAAAATACTAGAATATGAAGACCATTTGGCACAGATACAATTAGTATATAATCTATTAGATCCTCACCCATATCTGGAGCACCAACACCAATTTTCCCATTTAGAACTGAGGCTCAACTGAGTAATAAGTTAGGAAAATACTAGAATATGAAGACCATTTGGCACAGATACAATTAGTATATAATCTATTAGATCACCCATATCTGGAGCACCAACACCAATTTTCCCATTTAGAATCGAGGCTCAACTGTGTAATAAGTTAGGAAAATACTAGAATATGAAGACCATTTGGCACAGATACAATTAGTATATAATCTATTAGATCATCACCCATATCTGGAGCACCAACACCAATTTTCCCATTTAGAATTGAGGCTCAACTGAGTAATAAGTTAGGAAAATACTAGAATATGAAGACCATTTGGCACCTCTTCAAAACACTTTTTCCAGACTGATTCAACAACAAACCAAACAGCACAGATACAATTAGTATATAATCTATTAGATCATCACTCATATTTCTCTCTCATACATTATAATCTTTGTACAGTTAAATATACTTTATTGCAACTACAGAAAAGAAGATTCCACTAATGAAGGACTGTAACCAATCCCATCCTCAACCACACTAGACACACACACATGCTTGCATAGGAAATCAGGTCTCTCTCTCTCTCTCTCTCTCTCTCTCTCTCTCTCTCTCTCACCCCCAAACAATCAAAATTAAATGATAACATACATATGACATATGTATCCCATACCAGCACCCAATAAAACTGTCAAAATGATTAAAGAGATAAATCTACAACTCATAGGTTTACCACCCCTTCTTAATAAAAGAATTTGAAAAAAGATCTTTTTGACCAATCCAGGAACTGACCATAAATTAAAACAAGAATAAAAACAAATAAAAACTGCATGTCAAGTACATTTTACTCAGAGATGGGTCATCCATTCCTGTCTTTCACTAATACTAGAACACATGTATTTTTTCTTCTGGATAAGAAACTAGTCAAGAAACCTAATTGATTCAAGAAAAATACACCCAGTGTATCTTAAATTTTAATTTTTAACAATTATTATTGTTTAACACACACATTAGGACAATTCTAACAGTGTACAAACAAAAGAGAGTACAGATTTTATTCCAACACAAGACAGTGTGTTGGATCACAAAGACTTCTTCTATATGCTTTGAACCTTCAGGATATGGGTGATTATATCTCTCCACTACTTCCTGTCATTTGTAGCTTTGACTAAAGTCTGTTTTTTTGCTATCTCTTCTAATTTCTGTTCTGCCAACCATTTACATATTTTCATTAGGTAGGTCATGTGTTGCTTTCGTCTATCCCTCTTGCCTTCAATATCTCTTGTGAGTGTCAAATTTTCTAAGTCCTCTTTTCTCACTATGTGCCCCCAGAAACATCAGCTATCTTTTTCTGATTCTTAGTATATGTGCCTTTAAGGGAACTGTGTAAATTACATATGAGGATAATAAATGTGTTTTTATAGAAAGAGAGAGAGATTGAGATACTACATAATGTGCAAAGAAGACACCATCAAAATAAACAACCACATTCAATAAAATTTTATTCAATTTAGAAACAAACCTAATAACTATACTTCACAGTTAAAAAAAATGATATGACACCACAAATTGTTGTGGGAAGAAATGAAACCACAAACCAAGACATGACACCACAACACCAATATTATTTAAAATTTTGTGTATTTATAGGGAAAGTGATATCAAGTATAAATAACCAGTGTGCATATAAAAATCAAGATTCATTCTGATGATCATTTTAGGTTTGAAACTGATAGTTATCATGCAGTTGATTCCTATGTCTACATTTATATGTCTCTCTCTATCTATCTATCTATCTATCTATCTAGATACCATATATAATAATAATAATAATAATAATAATAATAATAATTATTAAACCGACTCTGCGTGCATTCCAATCTCAAAATTTTATAGAAGGGACTTTCTAAGACTATGAATGACCAGCAGAATCTAAATCCGTTACTGCCCTCGGCTATAAAGCTTTGGGCAAAGAGGGGGAAAAAAAGAAAATTGCGTGGGACCGACAATACATACGGTTCCTCCCAGTAAAAAGAAAAAAAACCCTCTAACGGAACAAACAACCAGAAAAGAAAAGTGCTCGATACACACAACCGAAAAGTATTTAACTAGAAGGCAGTAACGCAGAGCAAACACACTATTTTGTTAGATACCATATATATATATATATATATATATATATATCAGAGAGGTGCCATTTGGGTTAGGCAAAGTAAGCAGTATCTTAATTTACAAAGGGTAACCATTAAATATAAAAAGTAAAATTTTTCCAGCTCAGTATAAATTTCAAGTATGATTCAGCAATATTTTAAATATATTCTCATAGTGATAAGGCTTTTGTGTTGTTGACAATTACTTTATAAACGTCAGCTGAGTGATTATTTACACAACTTACCTGAAAAGCACACACCCATATAATAGATACCTGTATTTGAGATGCCCTGCTTGTTAAAAATAAAAATGGCTGTGTTTTTCAAAAACGAGTATCTATTAAAAATAACACTGGAAGTAACAAAAATGTGTGTGTCTGATTATACTGTTCAAAATTTACTAGATTCATGGAAGAAGAGAGTGCACAATTGTTTAGCATCTATTACATCAACCAACTTGTAAACTCTAGTAATTCTGTAGCCAAGTGGTCTAAAGCATGCTGGATCAAATGGTGGTTTCTCCTACAAAGAGAGATATAGGTTTAAATCTAGCTGGAGAGCAAATTTCCTTTATTAAGATTTCCTGAGCATGCAAACCAACAGAAAAATTTCTAATTTCAAATATGAGCATCCACTAAAAATAACTTTTGAAGTAATAAAAATGTTGGATTTAAAATAAATCCACAATTTTTTTAGAAATATATATATATATATATATATATATATATATATATATAAGAAAAATTAAGGCAGACACGTTATCTCATGGTGAATCGGAAGCATAGGCCTATTTTAGGTGAACCATCATCAGCTTCTGTCTTTATTTAACTAAGGATTTTACACAAATGAGATTCACAAAGACCAAAAAAAAAATGAATGGAAATAATGGTCACTCCCTTAAAAGAGAAAATTTAAGAAAAAATATATTCGTTCGGCGAACACATACACATATTCATACATAATCATATATGCATGCAACATAAAATCAGATAACACGTGTAGCAGCCAATGTCAACAAAAGTTCAAAGATACATTCATCTAACAGTTAGGTTGCCGACCTGTGGAAAAACAGATAAGCCAATAGGATTAAGCATTTTATGAAAATTTTCTTCTATCTGTACAAGTGATTACTTTTCTGGATATAAAGTGTGCAAAAACAGTACTAATGATCTTTCAGCTAAATTATTAGCCATTATCAAGGATGTTTTTTTATTAAACTGACAATAAAAAAACAATTCTCAATCATGTCAGTCATGAACATGGCTACATATTCCATTGTTATATGTACATATTTAAAAAAATCTAGTTATCAATTTCACACTTGACTCATCTGGAGTACTGACACCAATTTTTTCACACCTAAAACTGAGGCTCAACTGAGTAATATATACACAACCTTGTCTCTGGTTTTTAACATAACTTCTAAGCTTGACTCCCATAAGACAAGAAGAGGTGATGAAATTCTAGTCATTGTCCTAAAGAAATGTGCCCCTGAGCTGGTTCCTGTCCTCTCCAAACTCTATAACTATTGCCTCACTGCTTCTTGCTTTCCTGCTTGCTGGAATTCCTCTTCTGTAGTTCCTGTTTTTAAGAAGTCTGGGGAGCCTGCTAATCTCTCTAATTATTACTCTATTAGCCTCTGACCTCTTTTGGAAATGTATTCTAGGCTATTATTAATGCTGAAATAAATAGGCATCTCACATCTCACAAACTTCTCTCAGACAAACAATATGGCTTCTGCTTCACCAGGTCTACTGTTGATGGGCTAACAACCATCACTGAATGTATATGCTAGGCTCTTGATAAGAATGGCAAAGCTCCAGCTGTTATTCTTGATATCTCGAGAGCATTCCACAGGGTTTGGCATGCTGGCCTTTTGTGCAAGCACCAGAGCTACAGTATTTCTGGATGATTGTTTGATTTGATTTAATTCAATCAAATTGTGAAAGGAAGATTGTTTTGAACAGGAAATTTTCCAAATTCATTCATACGAATGTGGGTGTCCCTCAAGGCTCTATCCTAGGTCTTTCATTTTTCAGATTTTCATCAATGAGCTTCCTGATGTAATCAGTTCCCAAGCAGGTATTTATGCAGAGAACATCACCATTTACCGCTGTCTCAATAGTAAATCTGCAAAGACTGACAAAGTAAACCTGGCTGTTGCTCATCAAAATAACCTCAAATCTATGATAGAATTTGTAGGAAAAGGCTTGTAAATTTTAATACCTCCAAAACAAAGCTGCTCTTCTTTAACCACCATAGAAAAACTGTCCTACTTACCATCAGTATGAATGATGATAGTCTCCTAGAGAGCAACACACTGCACCTCCTTGGCCTCACTCTCTCAATCGAACTTAAATTGAATAGCTACATCGAATCTATAATTACATCTACTGCTAGGAAGTTTGGGTCACTCCCAGAGCAGGAAGTTTTTCTTGTCAGAATCCATTTTGCACATTTATAAATCTACAATTCATTCATGCATTGAACACTGTTGCCATATCTGGTTGGGGGCTCCTGCTATTCATCTTGAGGTTTTTGACAAAATCCAGAGGAAGGTCTGCAATGTAATTGATCCTGACTTGGTAGCCCACCTTTAGTGACTTTCACATCACTGTAATGTGGCTTCCTTCAGTCTTTTCTACAGTTATTTTCATGTCAACTGCCCTGACAAGCTTTTTTACCTGGTCCTCTGACCACATGTATTAATGCATGCTACTAGATTGGCATCTAGGTCCCACCCTTTTACTGTTAAAAAAGTTAAATATAACCGCCTCTTCTAAATTAAAAAAATCTTTTGTCACACTTTTCATTTGAAGAAATCTCTTCCCTTTTTGTGATTCCCTGATAGCTGCAATCTCCAAAAGTTTAAATACAACATTAGTTGTCATTTTCTATCACTTTGATTCACATCTTTCTCTTATCCTTTCTTCAACATTGACTGTCCCTTATTTTTTTTCTTTTCTCTCACTGTAACCCCCTGTGCACCAGTGGCAATCCTGCCTTGCTGGAGTTAAACAATTATAAAAAAAATATTCAATGCCTTGTCAGTTATCTTCAATGAAACCTGTGTGCACACACACACACACACACACACACACACACACACACACACACACATATATATATATATATATATATATATATATATATATATATATATACACAAAATGACATTTATAGATTTTGGAATCTCCAAACAATATAGATTTTGGAATCTCCTTCAGCTCTTCTGAATGGTCTCTTTGTTTAAGTTAGAGAATGCTGCCATAATCCTTGCCTTCTGCTCATCTTTGGTATTACAAGGAGTTTTACTCTCTTGTTCAGCTGCATCCCACACATAATAATCAAGGTGGTTGCAGTCTGAGGAGATAGGTGGCCAGATTGCACCACTACATTTACGTTCATTCAGTATAATTCTTTGTTTTGGGACTATATAATCAACTTATCAATGCAGTGGGTTTAATGCATTGTACTTTTTATATTTAAAAAAAATAGATATCAATATAAACTGAGCTAAGTTTTATTCAAAGCTATGATATTATTTACACTATTTGCATTCAATGGCTTGTTATTAGATATACCAGTTAACTTGTGCTGTGTTTATCACAAAAACTTTAGTAAAGTCAGAAAAATTTAAGTTATTCATGTTGTCATTGCAATATCTTATCTTGCTGACCCATTTTATTCTCACCTATTTTCTGACTGACATTGAAAAACAAAAAATGACAGCATTTAGTAGATAAGGTCGAAAGTTTTTAAAAACATGCTAACAAACACTTGAAAAACTTTCATTTTCATTTACTTGACATAAGATTTTTAAATATTTCATTTAGATAACTGCATTTTACTTTCTAAATGCAGCTGAAATAAAAAAAGAAAGAAGTTAAAGATTTCCTAATTATGAAATCATGCTAAAAGTTCAACAATAACTCTCATTTACACTATTTACATTGTTTAGACTGTTGGCCTAATCATTGTTACCATATTCATGACATTTCAACCAATGTATACTCCGGCCTTCTTCATGTGATATTTTTTGGAATTTTGAACTAAACCCTTTATTTAAAACCATTGGATAAAACATCAGTTGCAATCTTTACACAGGTTCAAGGCTTTCTTTGACAGAATTACTGACAAAAATGACCAAAACATAATCAAGCAAGATCTGGATAAACCCTAAAGACACAAATCTGATGCAGTCAAAGGCAACCAAGTACAGAAATTGAACAAGTTGAAAGGTATGAAGGTGACACAGTAAAGGCAGAAGTCAATGTCAGTCAACACCAGGTGAGTACCTCCCAGGGGTCAGTACTGAACAAGAGTCTTAGCTTTGCAACAACCATTATACAGCTACCATATTTAGACATCATAGCCCCAGTTGAGGAAATAACCTTGAACATTCCTGTGGATCAGGCAGATGAGGTAAATTGAAAAGTGAGACAGATATTGGAGAAGCTAAGCTGCCCAAATCAGATATCACAAAACAAGAGAGACTGGCAATCAAAACCCTACAGAAGAATGACATCATCATCATACTACCAGCTGACAAAGGCAATGCAACTGCTGTGATGGACAAGAATATACAAGAAAACTGGAAAATATCATTAAAAGTTATAGCTTTAATAAAGTAAAGAAAGACCCAATAATAAAAGACAAAATGAAAAATATTGTAAATCCTGATCAAGAACAAGGACCACTTCCTACCTATGACATACAGTAAACTAGCTCACATATAAAGTCTCTCCAAAATTCACAAAAACTGTATTCCATTCAGGCCAAGTGTTAGTTGCCAAGGATCTGTGTACTACCTTCTGAGTCACTTCCTTGTAGATATAGTTGACCCATTAATAGAAAAGTCACTACCATATGTCCAAAAATCCACCTGTAATGTTATTTCGAGTAATCATAACACAAACACACATAGTTATAGTAGTCCTCTGGCCATGCTGGCCTTGTTTATTCACCTCTCAAACCAATGGGGTGGAACCTAATCCTTATCTTTATTTTGGAGAGCAAATCTAGGGGAGATAATCTGGGGTCATAATATCACATTCTTCTTTTTTTCATATAATAAAAGTAAATAACAAAATGTATAGATAATCACAGTTAATGAATGTCCTCTTCATTAAGTCATTTGGGTAGCCTTATAATACAGCCATATCTAGATATCTTATAAGTTGTGGTATCAGTTCCTTGATTAGTATCAGGTGTCTTATAGGGTGTGTCTGTAATATGTTTGTTCTCTGTGGTGACTGTGTTACTTAGTTTCATTTTGTTTCTTTGGTGTATGGCGTGTCACTACACTGGATTTTGAGTTTGGGTGTATTTCCTGAGAAATCTCGGGTGAAAATATCCTAGCATTCACTGTAGAATTGGTTAGATCTTCTCTTAGATGCTGTCAGTTTCTGTGGGTGGATTTTCCAGATGGAGTTTACACAATGCATGATCTGGGTTCCATGCCGACTGTAAAAGACTACTTGCTTGTATCCTTATTAAGCACTCTACCTGCAGATTAGGGAGATCTCTGATATGTTGATCATGCTATGATTCTTTTGATCAGATTGCCAAATTTAGACATCATTGCCTCAGTTGAGGAAATAACCTTGAACATTCCCCTGGATCAGGCAGATGAGGTAAATTGAAAAGTGAGACAGATATTGGAGAAGCTAAGCTGCCCAAATCAGATATCACAAAACAAGAGAGACTGGCAATCAAAACCCTACAGAAGAATGACATCATCATCATACTACCAGCTGACAAAGGCAATGCAACTGCTGTGAGGGACAAGACAGAATATACAGGAAAACTGGAAAACATCATTAAAAGTTATAGCTTTAATAAAGTAAAGAAAGACCCAATAATAAAAAACAAAATGAAGTTAGGCTTCTATCCTTTCTTTTTTGTGCACTGTGGTTGGTACATTTCACTGAAATATTTCCTACCAATTTTCTGTTGGACAGTAATTCATCTGATGATGGGATCACATGGTCTATTGGGGTTGTTCAAAGGCATAACGATACCATGTCTACGTCACAGTCACTTGAGGTAGCTTTCTTGATGGCAGATTTTATTGCTTGCATGCACAATTCTGCTAGGCTATTTGACTGTGGATATCTTGGTGATGACGTGCCGTGTTCAAATCCTTATTCCTTAGTGAATCACTTAAAGTGAATTGAACTGTAATGTGGACCGTTATCGCTGATCACCCTCTCTGGGATTCCTTTTTCCCCAAAGGTCTGTTTAATTAGATTTATTATTTCTTGGCTGATGAACTCATTCAATTTTCTCACAAACAGGTATTCAGAATAGTAATCCACAATCAGCATATAATTAGATCTATGAAAATAAAACAAGTTACTGGCTACTGTTTGTCATGATCTCACTGAAATCTCATGTGGCATCAGGGATACTGCAATCTCTGTTTTCTAGTTTTCTTGGCATATGTTACATATTTGAACTGTTATGTCTATATCTTTATTAATATTATTCCAGAATGCACAGCTTTTAGCTCACATTTTTTAATTCCCTGATAACCATAGTAGATTTTACATCTTACTTCCTGTTGTATTGACTTGGTTTTATGATCCAATTGCTCTTTAGCAAGATTTTGTTTTCAACGTCAGCTCATCCTGATACAGCCAGTATAGTTGCATGTTTCTGCTAATTCTTTTGAAGGTGTTGGGCCAGCCTCACAGAATCATATATCTAAGTTCACACAGGGTGGTGTAGTATTTATTGCTTTTTATATCTGTGCCAGTTTTTCTGCTGAGAATTGAATGAAATCTACTTTAATGTCCAGATCAATTTCTTCTTTAGCTTTTTTTATTGAGTAGCCTTGAAAATCCATTTGCAAGTGCCATTTGCTTGCCAGGGTAGTATATAATGATCATATCATACCCTTGTAGGAAGAGTAACATCTGCTGGATACAAGGCAAACTGCAATCAAATTTTTAAGGTTTATCATTTTCAGTGGCTTGTGATCACTTTCTACTTGGAAGGTACATCCATATATATGTATCCTGCAATCAATTGCAACCAAAAAAAAAAAAAAACCCACAAGGTGTTCCCATTCAATATTTGCAAATCGTTGTTTCATTACTGCCAAGTATTTAGATGCAAATGCTGTAGGCTTTCCTTCTTGCAGCAGAACTGCACCTAGGCCTTTGTTCGATGCATCCATCTGTATGACTCTTTCTTTACAGGTATCAAAGTAGGTTAGTAGCATCTCTTTGCAGATCAGGTCTTTGATTTGTTGAAGGGAATTATGGTAACTTCTGGTCTATCTGTAATCTACTTCCTTCTTTAATATGTCTCTTATGGATGAAGTGAGATCAGACAGATGTCAAATGAATGGTGCCAGGTGATGATTCCTAGCACTTTTTACAGGTTGGTGACATTTGTCAAACTGGGTAATGTCTTGATTTCATCTAACTTGCTGGGGTCAGATCTTACTTCATTCTCATCATAAATCACTCTGAAAAAATATAATCGTTTCTTATTAACTGTGCATTAGTCACTGTTGAAGCAAAGTCCTTGAATCTGTGCGATTTTCATTAAATTGTGTAAATTTTGGTTGTGTTCCTCTTTCATCTTTCCATAAATGATGATGTTGTTGATTAAGTCTAGGGTACCAGGACATTTTTTGAGTATCATGTCCATCTTTTGCATGAAAACATTTTGGGACATTTTCTGAAAGCAGAATCTCCCAAACGGCAAATTGTAAGTGGTCAATAACTGTGATTCTGCATCAAGCTTGATGAACCAGTATCTGTCTTTAGCATCCAGTTTAGAGAAATGCTGAGCATTTGAGAGCTTGTGTGCCAGTTCCTCCATTGAGAGAGTCTTCTGATGACGTTGCATGATGGCCCTGTTTAGGTTCTTTGGGTCTAAACACAGACAAAGTTTTCCATTGTTCATTCAAACATATACTGTTCTGTAGGCTCACTTATTCTTCAAACAATGCCTTGTTTTTCCATGTCCTCTAACTCGGTCTTGATCACATCCCTCATGTGAATGGACATTTTCTGAGTACATGGTTTACCGGGTTGTAGTCTGCTACTTGCCTTTGAAATTGCTTATGCAATCAAATTGATTCAGATATGTGCTTTTTAGTCCACTTGTTGAGTTTATCAGACCTGGGGTTCTCTGTATGGCACAGTGTATGGTTATCAGATCCAAGGATCTGAGTAAGAGTAAACCCACTATAGTGAGTCCTTCTATAGCTACTACAAAGAATTTTAAGTGTATTCCATTTCCCTTTATAGACACACTGTATAATGATAGAACCATGCTGAGTAATGCTGGAGCTGTTATAAACTGTCAGTACAGTGGGATCCTCTTTTGTAGCATCAGAGAGTAACTGTCCCATGGAGTCTATTTTATCTGGGAGCATCTTGCAGAATGTATACAAGGGAAGGGTGTTGTTTTTTGCACCTGTGTCGAGTTTAGCTTTTACTATGAGGGTGCCTGGTTTATTCGAAAGTTTAATTTGCAAGTCTGCAAAAACCTCAGTTCAAATATTCTTTTGCTGCCCAACGGCATCAAAAGACATCTGCTCAAATTGTTCATATAAGTTAACTGTGTAAATTCTGTGAGCAGGCTTGTGTTTCTTATCCTGGTATTTCAGTGGTTTTTTTTAATCTTTCATGTCATTTGAACTTGTCTATCTTTATGTTTTTTTTATTGGTGTTGGTGCATACTTTTGCCTAATGGTTCCTTCATCTGCGTGCTGAGCATGTGGTATCCCATGCAAGACATTCCTCCTTTTGGGTGGGACTGGGGGCTTCCACATCACTTGCAGTGGCTGTGCTTTATTGCATTTATCTCCTGGCTGTTTCCCTCTTAGATTTTGACCAACTGCTTGCTGTGGTTCATGAAAGCTTTGTGTGTTCTGCCACTATTCAGGGCTTCCAAAAGTGTTAATTCTATACCCTTTACCAGTAGCTGTTTCTGTAATTCTGTGTGTCTTGTTCCAGTGATTATCTATTCAAGGAGTTGTTCCTCTGTTTCCTGGGTGTCTTGGAATTTGCATTTGTTTACTTTAAGCCTGTACCTATCCAGAAAATCATCACTACTTTCTGTCTCTTTTTGTTTATATTGATGAAAGTATAAAAGTGCGATACGAAAATTAACTTCAGGTTCCAACCGTTCCTCAAATTTCCACTTCAAGGTTATTTCGTTCAGCTTTGTTTTCAATGTCCATGTGTTGTACTTTCTAAGTCCTTCTTCACCAGCCTGTAGCAGACTGTGATCAACCTGTTTTTCAGCTGGGATATTCTTGATGGATAAGTAAAGTTAACAACGCTGTTTGAAAAACTTGAACGAATCAATATGTTTGTAGCCATTGTATTACTTTTTTGAATAGTGGCAAGAAATATACAATAATTAGATGCACTTACGTGCATAGAATGTTTTGACAAGACATTAGAAGGAACTATTTTTTTTGTTTTTGTTTTTCAGTTCCTACATCTTTTACAGAAGTAGCTACTAGCAAACAGTGTAGAGCTGACACTTCAGGAAGCCCTAAATAGTGATGCCTATTGCTACAACCATGTGTTGTCTTAAAAATATTTTTTGATGCTGCACAGATGCAGTTGGCTGGTGGCATTTCTTTTTTTTTAATTCCTTATTTTTTTTATATCTGGGTGTTGTCTTTCGTAGACTTTTTCTTTAATCCCATTGTAGCTGCTACCATGTAATGTTATCTCCAGTATATAGATCATAACATGAATACACATAGTTGTAGTACTCTTCTGGCCATGCTAGCCTTGTTTATTCACTGCTCAAACTGGTGTGGGGAAAACATAATTGTAGTGCAGTGGTTATCGGCTTGGAATGAGAAATCGGGAGCTGAGTTTGAATCCCAGTTCACATGCACAAATACCCTTGGGGAAGGTATTAATCCATCTCTTCCCTTCAGTTATGGATTAAATAACAAAACAGATTGGGTTCTATAGCCTTGACTGGCAACCAGTCTACTGCAGAAAGTGAATGTTGGACAATCTTATCAAGGATAAAGGAGAGGCTTGAGGCAGCAGAAATGTAGTTTTACAGAAGGATGCTGAGGATACCATGGACTGAGCATATGATGAACAATGAAGTGGAGAAGATGCAAATGAGAAGAAAACTCATACTTAACATCAGGAAGAGACAGATGAGATTCCTGGAACACATAATGAAAAAGGAGGGCCTGGAGAATTTAATACTTGCAGGATCAATAGAAGGAAAGAGAGACAGGGGAAAGCAGTGCGAGACCTACTTGATAGGTCTGAGCAAATGGATGGCAGAGCAGGGTTTGGGAGAGATACCAAAAGAAAAAACATTAAGAGCAACAACAGACAGTGCCAAGTGGAAGTCCATGATTGCCTATGTCTTGAAGGGACATGGCACATGAAGAAGAAGAAGAAGAAGAAGAGATATTAAAAAAATTAACACAATCTACTCCCTATGGAGTAAATAAAGGGTTTGGTTCAAAATTCAAACAAATATCATCTGTACAATGGCCAAAACTTTGTGAATAGGGCAATAAAAATGAGGACAACAGTCTGAACAATGTAAACAGTATAAATAGTTACAATACCTTATCTCAGAAATATAGACAGAGTAATTTTCATGATTGAGGATCCTTTTTTCTGTTGCACTCTGAACTGTAGAATCAAAGGCATACCTTAATATTTATGGCAAAGGCTTTAGTATTAACATCGTTTTGATTAGCTATTTACCAAGATTTTAAAAAAGTAACAAAACATGACGGATATTTTACATCTTTAGATATGCAAAAATAAATAATCATCAACCTCTTTTTAGGTCAATGTGTTGGAAGTGTATATACACTCCCTTGTGTGTGTGTGTGTGTGTGTGTGTGTGTGTGTGTGTGTGTGTGTGTGCACTTTACTTAAAGGAGAAAATAGAGCCTTGCTGAATTGTGATGCTTTCTTTAGTCAACCAGTAAAGCATGCCAGGTCAAATGATGGTTTTTCCTACAAAAGTGGATGCAGGTTCAATCAAATGTAAATTTGAACTCAAAACACCAATTCTACTTTCTATCCTGCTATGTTACACACACATCTTTGGAAAGCCATAAATAACAGGAATATTCTAAGTATCTACTACATATTGCTGTTAAGTACTTGCTGCCTTTTTAGCCATAAGGGCTCCAACAACAATCACATTAAGTTTATGAATAAAAAATTCAACTTCCTATTTCCTGAATAAGTTCAGTAAGAGTGAACTCTTGAACAAATTTATCGTGAAATAAGTGTACATACCAGTCTGTTTCACTGGACATGTTATTTTGTTTTTTTTAAATTACTAATTACAGCAGGTTGCATGATGCTGTCCTTATCAGCATATATTTTTTCAGGAAAATTAATTTGCTGATGGTCAGTGTCCTTAGCAGAGAAAAAGAAAGTAAATCAACTATTTGGATAATTAACTTCACAATTTGACTGCCTTGATTTCTTTCTCAATTAGTGACCATATGTAATATATGATGAATAAAGTATGAATAAAATATCAATGAAAAATTTTTATTCTGAAATAAATACCATTTGTTCTTTTGCTTTACTGTGTGTTAACAACATGCCATATTAAAGAATACACATCATTTTCTTTTATGTACCATATCTCTTCAGGATATGAGTGATCATGGTCCTCTATAAATTCTTATCTTTTTTTGTTCTAAGTAACTGTTGATCATTTACCATCCCTATTTATGCCTGTTCATCATCTACCAATCTTTTCACTTTTCCTTATTTTTTTTTCAATTGGAGTAGATAGACTGAACTATCGCCCGGTTCACACTCCACCCACGTCTATTGAACAGGTGTAGAGGCTCATCCCTTGTTCTCTGTTTAGGATGTGGTTTCTGGATTTCTCTTTTCCAATCTTTTCACTTTTCCTTATTTTTTTTTCAATTGGAGTAGATAGACTGAACTATCGCCCGGTTCACACTCCACCCACGTCTATTGAACAGGTGTAGAGGCTCATCCCTTGTTCCCTGTTTAGGATGTGGTTTCTGGCTTCCTCTTTTCCAATCTTTTCACTTTTCCTTATTTTTTTTTTTTCAATTGGAGTAGATAGACTGAACTCTTGCCCAGTTCACACTCCACCCACATCTATTGAACTGGTGTAGAGGCTCATCCCTTGTTCCCTGTTTAGGATGTGGTTTCCGGCTTTCTCTTTTCCAATCTTTTCACTCTTACGTAGCCCCCTGCACACCAGTGGCCTTACCGCCTTGCCCGGGGTGATATAGTTAAAAAAAAAAAAATTCCCTGAAACTATTTGCAGACTGGTTAAGGTATCAGCTTGCCTGATGGCAAGTGGGCCCCTGATGGAATGTGACCCCTATATCAAATAAAAATGCAATAAAGAAACAAACACAGACAAGTTATAGAGCTATAAAAAAGAATAAGAACTTCATAAAGTCATTTGAACACTATCATTTACTCAATTCCAATGTGAAAGTACATTTTCAAAACTAAAGATCATAAAGACAAGGTTAAGAAATTCACTGTCTGAAAAGAATTTTCAGTCATACATGTTGCTATTCATTGAAATAGAATTGTTAAATGAATTGGATGCAGAAACATTTAGCTTGAGAAGGACCTCCAATCTGTGATGGACTGGGGAAAGATATGGCTTGTAAATTTTAATGCTTCCAAAATGAAGCCACTATCTATTAACCATCATAGACAATCGTTCCTACCCCCCCATTAGCATAAAACAGGCTAGCCTCCCTGAGAGTAAAACACTCTGCCTCCTTGGCCTCACACTCTCAGCAGACCTCAAGTGGAATGACTATATCAAATCCATTGCTAAATATGCTTCCAAGAAGGTTGATTCACTGTGCAGGAAGTTTTTCCCACCTGAGTCCATCCTATACAAACACTCCTGATCAAAAATTTAAGACCACTTAAAGATCTTTAAAAAGAAATTTTTTTTTACAGATAGATTTTAAACTCCTCCCACTTAAGGTTACAATCTAAAAGGTTATGGAAACAAAAAGCTACATTCCAAACATTTTATTTAGAAATTTACATTTTTATAAAATGAGGTGATTTACACATGATCAAAATTATAACACTAGGGGTATAAATTGTTAGATCTATGGCAATTCCAATGTTTTTAGTTCAGTTAGAGATTAGCAATCACTGCGTAAAGGTGTGACCATGCCTAAAGCAAGCAAACTTACCAAAGTTGAGCGTTCTCGAATTTTAGAATTCCATAAGCAAGATTTGTCACAATGGGTGATTGCAGCTAAGGTAAATCACAGTAAAACTGTGATTTGCAACTTTCTAAAGAACAGTGAGAATTATGGAAAAGCAAAATCCTCTGGTAGGCCCCAAAAAATTTCTCCTACATTGAGTAGAAGAGAATAAGACGGGTTGTTATGAAAGACAGGGGACTTTCTTCTAGTCAAATTAAGGCAGTCACAGATGCTGATTGCAGTCCCGTAACCATCAGACGACACTTAAGACAAAAAGGCATGGTAAATAAAAAGTGTAAACAAATTCCTTGGCTGCTTCCACATCACAAATTGGACCACTTAAAGTTTGGTTGTGAATACCAAACATGGGATGTTGAGAAGTGGAAGAAAGTCCTGTTTTCTGATGAGAAAAAATTCAATCTCGATGGTCCTGATGGCTTCCAACAATATTGGTATAACAAAAACATGCCTCCTGAAATTTTCTCCGCACGTCATAGTGGTGGAGGGTCCCAAATGGTATGGGGTGCCTTTTCTTGCAGAGGAACGATGGAGCTCCAGGTGATGTAGGGTCGTCAGAGAGTGGCTGGTTGTGTTAACATGCTATAAAAAGCATCTTTGATGACGGAGGGTCATCGTTTGTGTCGGGATGGATGGTTATTCCAACAGGATAATGCTGCAATCCATGCTGCAAGACGGACCTTGACCTTTCTACAAGAAAATGGGGTCCATCTCTTGGAACATCCTGCATGCTCACCGGACTTGAACCCAAATGAAAATGTTTGGGGATGGATGACAAGAGATGTTTATCGAAATGGCAAATAATATTCAACAAAAAATGAACTTTGTGAAGCCATCTTCAGAAGCTGGAGCAACATCCCCTGCACCTTAATGAAAACGCTTATTTCTAGCATGCCCAACAGAATTTTTGAAGTCATCAAAAGCAGTGGAGGTAGACTTCATTATTAAATTTGGTTGTTAAATATTTTCATACACTTTTTGTACAATTTTGTAGAATTTTTGTCTCTGGTCTTATAATTTTGATCATGTGTAAATCGCCTCATTTTATAAAAATGTAAATTTCTAAATAAAATATTTGGAATGTAGCTTTTTGTTTCCATAACCTTTTAGATTGTAGTATTGGTAAGCTTAAGTGGGAGGAGTTTAAAATCTATCTGTAAAAAAAATTTCTTTTTAAAGATTTTTAAGTGGTCTTAAATTTTTGAACAGGAGAGTATATAAATCTACCATCCAGCCATGTATTGAATACTGCTGCCACATCTAGTCGGGTGCCTCTGTTATTCACCTTGGGGTTCTTGATAAAATCTAACGGAGAATCTGCAATGTGATCAATATCGACTTAGCAGCTCGGCTGCAGTCGCTCTTTCACTGGCAGGATGTGGCTTCCCTGTGTCTCTTCTATAAATACTTTCACAACTTCTGCTCTGATGAACTTAGATCACTGGTGCCTCTCTAGGTATGAATTTACACGAGCTATTAGATTATCTACTAGGTCCCACTCTTTTACAGTGAAACTGATAAAATGTAACCGCAATTTCTACTCTAACAGCTTCTTTTCACGCACTTTCCACCTGTGGAATTCCCTTCCATATACTTGCTTCCTCGACAGCTACAATCTCCAGGAATTTAAATGTAAGGTCAATAGACATCTTCTATCACACTAACTCGCATTCATTCTCACAAGCTCTTTTTCCATCCACTCCACCCACATCCTCAGTATCCTCATCCGTCTTTACTCTCCTCCTGACATTTCCTACAACTAACCCCTCTTTCTCATTACTTTCCCCTATGTAACCCCCTGCACTACAGTGGCATTAGAATGCCTTGCTTGGGGTGAGATGATTAAAAAAAAAAATTCTAAACCCAAATGACTGGTCTTAATATAGTAGACTATATGCAATGCTCTACTGTGCTTTTGAACTATCTGTTAATGTGTAATTTGTACAGTAAACTATTTAAAAATTAAATTTCAAAAATGTTAGGGTGGCACCCCTGTGAGTCAACTGACTAATGGACTATTCCTGACGTCACATCCGGTTACCAAGTTATGTATTCTGGGCAGTCAGAGGTAGAGAGTGAAGGAGTAAGGGTCGTGACAAGATTCGTCCTGTAGCTGAGCAGAGACACGACTCGGCGTTAACACCAATTGTATTTTTGTTAATACATTATTGTTTTTCACAGTTCCCGATGTCTTCTCGTTAGTTATTTCAATAATAACTTCACAATAAAAAAATAAATAAAAAATGAAATTATAACATGTATTTACATTTGATATCTACTGCCAGAAAATATACAGTACATATACACTGTAATTACTCACAAATACACATTTTTTCCTCAAAAACTTGAATGGTACCCATTTTTAAAAAAAAAATTTATTCATTATGAAAATTAAATAATAGCATTGTAGTTGTGGGTGGGTCCTCTTTCTCTTCTGGCAACCAATATTGTTAGACTCAGTCTTACTCACTGTTTCTCCTTGCAGCTTTTGAATCTAGTATTGTCCTGTGGGTGTTAAATTCTCTTATTCATCTTTTGTCATTATTTGTCTCAGAAGTTTCACTTCTCTCTTTCTCATTGTAAATATGTTTCCTTATAAGTTTTTATTTTTTTTAAGATTTCCTTGTTGCTCACATATTATATTTTTAGCCTTCACCAATAGAATCATATTTCTGTTGCTTTAAGTCTTTTTTATCTGTGAAGATATTGTCTAGTATTCACTCCTTTATAGATGATTAAATATTGCATAGTAAGTCAGCACTATTTTCTTTGTTTCTACCAAAATGTTCATATCTCTTAATACTTTGCTTAATTCCTGGATTCATTGATTTGTTTTTCACAGCTTATACTGGTAATATTCAGAATTTGGGTAAACAAGAGTCTACCATGTACTTCAACTTTTCCTATAAGATGCAGAAGATATTTATCGAACAATTTTTTTGGGAAAAATGGATGATTTTCTATGCCATACAGCAAAATTTTATTAGAGATTTGTGCTAAGTTAGCTTAAAATGAGTCTTAAAACAGTCAATAAAACTAATAGAGACACACTAATATTCAAAGATAGCTAAATACCAATCATGAAGAGAATGTATGCCAACAGTTAAATCATAAAGGGTTCATTGCCAATTATAGATTTATAAGGAGGCTGAATGCCAACAACAATCCCTTAAGGTTTTCCAGATAGCAAAAGTGATAAAAGGGTCAGGAATTATTCCACATATTTTTAAAATTTTTATCTTTATATATTTTTAACTTAGTTTTTAAGCTAATAATTTACTGAATCTTTCTGTATTGTCTAAATTCTGAGCTCATTTTCATTATTCTTTCAATATTTTAAAACTATTATCATTACAATGTTTTAGCCAATATTTTTCCAGGCATCATGTTAATGTTGCCTCCAGTGGTCTTTGGTTAAACTGGTTAAGGAGATGGAAAAGGGAAAAAATACTAATTAAAGCAGTCTGATCTAAAATGCAGTTAAAGAAGGCTGAAGAATATCTCAACCAAAATGTGATAAAAGCAACAAATATATGGACTAAAGAAAATATTTAAACTCACACCAAAGAATATATCAACTAAAGCATTGATGAACTATATAACTAACTCAGCACTTCAGAAAATACAAGAAAGGCTAAAGAATACATTGGACAACATTTGTTAAAAAGCCTTTAAAAGTAGTTTTTTTAAAAGTAGTTTTAAAAATATATGTAATCATAAAAATATATAATCTTGGAATTTCAGAAAACAGTTTGATCAATTTATTCTGTGTTCTATATATAAAAAGAAAATATTTTATAAATATTTCTTTTATATCATGTATAATATATATATATATATATATATATATATATATATATATATATAAAGAAAGAACAACATAACTCAAAATAAGAAATATGCTTCTGTCATATCAAAGAATAATAAAACTGTCAATATTCTTCAATAGACAAAATATATTATTCTCATATTATTATCATAAAGTTTAAAAATGTTGGTGTAAATGAAATCTTAAAATAACAATTAATTTTTAAATGTACAGGGTGCAAGGATAAATTATTGTCTGAATTATGCAAAAAATGAAAATAGCACAATTATCTCATTTTAACAGAAATTACACAAAAATATCTTGAAATACTAAGAGTAAATGTATACAATAAAATCACCATTGGATTTAACCATGTCCTCCAGAAGACTTCAGAATCTCCTGTATCTCTTCTGGACAGTCTCCAATGTTTAAGTTGGCAAATGCTTCCATAATCCTTGCCTTCAGTTCATCTTTGGTATTAAAAAATTTTTGTTGGTCTCTCTCACTCAGCTGTACCCAACACATAATAATCAAGGGGTTTCAGTCTGGGGAGTTGCGTGGCCTGATGTAAGGAGTGATATGGTTGCAGAAATTGTCATGACTGGGTTCTCCTGCTTGTGCTGCATGGTGCAGAGTTCTGTTGCTAGACATAGGGTCTTCCAGCAGTCACCCTCTTGACTCAGGGTAGCATTATCTTCTCAAGGCACTTGATGCAGCGTTGAGTCTGAGATCTCATGGGAAGATGAATGAAGGTATAATATCACCATCACTAGTCAATCGCTCCAAAACACCATGATGTTGATTGGAGATATCATCCAACTCTTTTCGAATCCTCTGCACTGTCCTCAGATTGACATCCAAAACGTTCATATTGGATCTTCTGGCATGAATGCCAAGCGGTACAGCACACCATTTTCAAATTTTCTGGCAGAGTGAATTGCATTATAGTGCTCGTTTTCTCACAGATGGTGCCCATCTGACCCTACTATGTACAGTTGACAAAATAAAAAATGATCAATGTTCATGTGTGAAATTAAAAATATAAAATGGCAACAATTTACCCATTGCACCCTGTGTTTGTAGGTTAACTTTAAAAAGTAATTACAGAATCATTACACCAATTACAGGGTATGATGGGTAAAATGTCACCATTTTATATTTTATGAAAAATTTCTGTATTTTTTTACACCTACAAAATAGAAAAATGTAGGGATGCTGGAAAAACTAGATAAAAGATTAATTAAATCTTCCTTGTCTGCCGTATTTAATGAATGGTGTCTAAAAAAAGGGTGCTTCCCAAATTTACATTAATTATATTCTAATATTTAGATGTTTGTTTACACATCAAGGTATCGATGAAGTTATTGTGCAATTTAAATTTTTAATAATTTCTTTGATATTCAAAATATCAATGTAAGATAAAATGCAGATGAAAGCAAATTTAATCAAGATTTAAATATTTATTATCAAAAATTTACTTTAGAAGATTTTATTAATTTTCCAAAATAATGAAATGAAAGAAACAAGCCAACATAATCCCTGACTTTGCTTTTATTTTTGTCTCTGTTAGATTCTTGTTAGAACATGTTTAATCAACAAATTTCCAAGAAAGATCTTTATTTTCCTGAAAGATTATCATGACAAACAAATAACACATCACTCAATAAGTCCTGGTCTTGACATATAGATGAATCCACTAATATAAAATCCATATGCTTTTTATAAAGTACTAACTTCAAATAGCATGTGAAAAAATTTGGACCAAATTGGATTATTAGTTTACAAATTACAGTTATTTAAGTGAAGCTACTGTTGCAAATTTTTAAAACAATGGAAAAATCTGAATTTCATGTGTTGATAAAGTATTGCTTTCTGATAAGGAAAAATACTGTTCAAGCAAAGTCATCACTTGATAAGTCCTATTTGAAGTCTGCTTTATCAGAAACAATGGTTAGGAGGTGGTATACTGACTTTAAACACAGTCATACAGACACAAATTTAAGCTGAATACTCAGGTTGCCCAAAACTGGCAGTTGTCCTGGAAAACACCAAAAAATCCACAAACTAGTTTTGGCTGATCATAAATTGAAGTTGGGTGAGATAGCAGAGAAGGTGAACATATCAGAAGGTAGTGTATTTAACATTTTGCATGAACATTTGCCAATGAGAAAACTGTGTTCAAAGTGGGTGCCGCGTTTGCTCACAGTTGATCAAAAACAACACGTCAACAATTCCGACCGTTGTTTGCAACTGTTTCAACATAACAAGAAATTTTTGCATAAATATGTGACAATGGATGAAACATGGATCCATCACTTCACTCTGGAGTCAAATCGACAGTCAACTGAGTGAACAGCAGCAAGTGAAAGCCATCCAAAGCAACCAAAGATGCAAAAACCAGCAGGCAAGGTTTTGGCTTCAGTATTTTGGGATGTGCAAGGTATTTTGTTCATTGATTACCTTGAGAAAGGAAGAACAATCAATAGTGAATATTATATAGCATTATTGGTGCATTTGAAGGAAGAAATTGCCAAAAAATGGCCACAAATGAAGAAGAAAAGTGATCTTTCACCAAGACAATGCACCATGTCACAAGTTGATTGCAACGATAGCAAAACTACATGAATTGCACTTTGTATTTTTTCCATATCCACCCTATTCTTCAGATCTGGCCCCCAGTGACTACTGGCTGTTTGCAGACCACAAAAAATGCTCAAGGGAAAGAGATTTAGCTCCAGTGAAGAAGTAATATCGGAAACTGAGGCATATTTTGAGGTCAAAGACAAATCATTTTACCAAAAAGGCATTGAATTGTTAGAGAAGCATTGAAAAAAGTGTATCACCCTATGTTGATGAATAAAGTTGAATTTTGCCTAAAAGTTGTTGTTTTATTAGTTAAGCCTGGGAGTTATTGAGTGATGTGTTATTGTCAATCTTAAAACTTAAAACAACTGGATTGATTTGATTTGATTGGTTTGTTTAATGGCATATCAACTCCTTATGGGTCTTTTAATGCTGAAATTTAATTTTCTTTGGAGCTTTAATGCAATCAAAATATGATACGTTATTCTGCTTTCATAACTGAATACATGGTAGATGATTCTCAGCTTTTGTGCATATACATGCTTATATGGACATAATTACTACAGGTGGTGATATGTGTTTCTTTCAAAAATTGTAGGATATTATATGAATTAATGTCATGAAATAGTCCTTTCATTTTGATTGTTTGGGTTGAATTGTATACCTTCAACTACAGATAAAATGTATTGCTGCTCATTTTTCTATAACTAGGTATTTGTATTTTTATATTTTTATAGTGTTTTGTTTCTGTTTTAGAACTTCACTGTTGGCCCATAGCTAGGATCCTAACAGGTGCTACCACCCAAGGTCAGAGTGGACCATAGATCAACAGAAATTTAGAAGTAGTTTCATGCTCCTCAAAACATCCAATCTCTTGATCAGAGTCCTTGCTGCCGGATGTAGTTTATCATCATAAAATAATTGGCTGTTCAAATCTCTTTGCATGGATGTTTTAATGAACAAAACGTTTCAGTTAATCTATGGGGCTGTAAGATTGAATTGACTGAAATAATGTATTATTAATAACATTAACTATATAAACAAGAGATTACTTTCGGCAGACCTCAAATGGAATGACTATATCGAATCCATTGCCAAATCCGCTGCTATGAAAGTCGGCTCCCTGTGCAGGGCCCGGAAGTTTTTCCCACCTGAATCTATTCTGCACATATACAAATCTACCATCCGCCCGTGTATTGAATATTGCTGCCATATCTGGTCGGGTGCCCCTGCTGCTCTCCTTGGGCTTTTTGACAAAATACAAAGGAGGATCTGTAACGTGGTTGATACTGATTTGGCAGACCGGCTGCAGCCGCTCTCTCACCGGCGTGATGTGGCTTCCCTGTGCCTCTTCTACAAGTACTTTCATGGCTACTGCTCCGATGAGCTTAGTTCACTGGTGCCGCCCAAGCAGGAATTTACACGAGATACTAGATTAGTAACTAGGTCCCACCCTTTTACAGTTAAACAAATAAGATGTAACCATAAATTCTACTCCAACAGCTTCCTTTCTCGCGCTTCCCGCCTGTGGAACTCCCTTCCACAACTCTGCTTTCCCGACAGTTACAATCTCCAGGTGTTTAGGGTCAATAGACACCTCCTATCACACTAACTCCCAATTATTCTCAGAACACTTTCATCTACCCAACCCTCATTCTCGGTATCCTTACCCGCCTATCACCCACCCTCTGACATTTCCTATACTTAACCATCCTTTCTCCACTCTACGTAGCCCCCTGCGCAGTAGTGGCAGTGACATGCCTTGCTCGGGGTGAAATGCTTATAATAAAAAAAAAATACTCATCTACTAACCACTGGACCCTCTCTCTCCCCACCCCTGTATAATCTTCCCTTTCTCTCCACCTATGTATCTGTTATCGCACCTGCTTTCTATTGTTCCTTTCTAACTAGTTTGTACTCCTCACTCTTCTAATTAATCTTTTTTACATTTATGTAACCTCCTGCACATCAGTGGCGTTTCCGCCTTGTTTGGGGTGAAATGATTAAAAAAAAAAAAAAAAATTTGGACACATGTATATGTTAATGACAAGGTTACCAACTATCCTTTATTGGAAATGACACTCCTTGGTTAGGGTGGCCAACTGTCTTTTATTGAGAAAGACTGGTTTTGTTTAGAGTTGTCAACAATTTCATATTTGAAATGTTATATTCTGCTTCAAACTAGATTCACTTTACATTAAAATTTGTTGGCTGAATGTGAACATGAAGAAAGTAAAACTAAAAATAAAAAAGTTACTTTCTGCACAGGGGCACTGAACATCACATTCAACTCACAAAACAAACCATTTCAAAAAATATAAAATACAATATAAAAAGATCCAACCACAAATGTTGCTGCTAAAGCAAAAGACATGAGAAAAACACTGTGTTATGATCCACTCTATCTGATTTTATGATCACCACTCACAGACAAGCAGATAAATTGTCAATGTCACCACCAATGACACCAGCCAACCAACTTAGCACATATTAACTCCAGGTTTTACTGACTCTCTCCATTCTTCCAAGTCACTTCCCTTACCCACAAAGAGGCATTCTGACATGATCCTCGAAATCAGCAATACAAACAGTTTTATCTTAATTCTAGGACAGTCCTAGGTTGGAGTTATGACCAGTTTTCTATACAATAGGACCATCCTTGGTTAGTATTGCTAACTGTCCTTTATTTATATATATTTTTTGCTTTCTGCCTTTTATTATAACAATACACAGTTGGTAATCCTAGTTAATGGCTCTTCTCAAAGCTAGAGATAAAAACTCTATAACATGTTTAGTAAACTTTCAAAATAATCTTTGCTTTTAAGAAGATGGCTGATGGGTTAAAAGTTAACATTTATTTCATTAAATATGAATGATATGACAGATAAATAAATATAACAGGCAAATAGTGGATGAATAACTGTTAAAATAGAAAACTCTTAAGTGATGCATTTTGAGTCAAAAAGCAACTCTTGAATAATAATAATTGCATACAGGACAAAAATTATTAAAAAAAAAAAGATTAAAAAGGGAAAATAAGACAAACTACTAAAGTAGTTTGATATGAAAATACAAGATGAAAGCAAATGTGAGGAAAGGGGAAAAATTATGAGTTAACCAGTTATTGTTTCTGCTGCTTCAGAATTTTATCCAGGATATCAAAATAAATTTTGTGCACAATTGACTAAAAAGAGAAATGGAAAGATCAATATCCCATGTTAGTCAGTCAGTTAAGTGCCATACGTAAAACACGCTTGGGTGATCATGTCTTGAAAGAGACATGACTGACTGGGCAGAATATTATCCTGTAGTAGGTTGCCATTGCTTTCTGCGGTAGACTGGTTGCCAGCCAAGACTACAGAACCCAATCTGTCCTGTTATTTACCCATAACTGGAAGGAAGAGATGGATTAATACCTTTTCCAAGGGTATTTGCATGTAAGTGAATGCAATGAATTCAACTGGAATTCGAACTCGGTTCCCCGATTTCTTGTTCCGAATCAATATCCACTGCACCACAATGCATGTTAGTAACAAACTGAAAACAAAAATTTTATTGACAAACCACATTGAGTCCTTTCAAGCATTCCTTCTGCTTACACAAGGAAGGTTGTTGTGATTTAAGGAAAATATTTTTCAGAACCTTCAAGTATTAATCAGAGTGTTTCCTGCACAAAACTGAGAATATGTCTTCTCAGTCTGATATGGCACACGCATGATTTTCTATGGTATGATTCGTAATAGCAAACCTGGATGTGACAGCAGATTTATGAAAATTATCCAGTCAGCCTTTCCAAACAGACACCGGAACATACTGAACAAAACCCCTTGCAAGAAACTGAGTGGTCTTGCCTATGAAGTCAATTTCCTACTGACATTTAAATAGGTAAATAGCCTAAATTGTTTTTAAAATAGGCAGGCTGTCCTTTCAAACAGATTTCATAATTTGTGGATTAGGCAAAAAATAACATTATGAAACATTAGTAGAGATTTGTTTCACAAATCTAGTACTGGCTTTGCCAATTCATAGCAGTCAATTATAAACAGAACATTTTTCTGAACCACAACATTTTAACTTATAAAATTTTGCATTCTTATCATTCATGCTCAATTGTACATATAAATGATACTCATTCTCACAAAATGTTGTTCTAGGCCAGTGGAATTGTTGCAGCCTCAGCTATACAGGTTGCTGAAAACCCATAAGGTTAATGTCTCAGTTACTATTCTTCATCAAGTTCTGAAGAGTAAAATGTAATAACTTGTTAACTCCTAATTTTTTTCATACTTCAACCCCACTTTTTTGTGCCATTTTGTATTTTTCATATCAAACTAATTTAGTATCTTTTTTATTTTCCATTTTATTTTTAAAATTAAGTCTGTCCTGTATGCAATTATTAGATTTTCAAATTGTCTTCTCAATAGAGTCAATTTAATATGTACAAAATATAACAAAACTTGTCACCCGAATTCTAATGAACAGAGCATACAGCAGCCCATAGATAGGACAAGAACAGTGTGGCTTTGTTAAAGATACCAGAACAAGGAATGTGATATTCATGCTCAGAATGCTATCTGAAAGAATAATATAAATGCAGAAGGACCTGCATCTGCGATTTATAGACTACGCAAAGGCATTTGACAAAGTAAGCCATAAAGACTTGTTTGAGATACTTGACAACCTCGACATTTTTGGAAAAGACATTAGAATAATCAAGAATCTATATTGGCAGCAAATGGCTTATGTACGTATAGTAAATGAATTTAGCAGGTATAAAATAATGGGTGTAAGACAAGTATGTGTTTTCTCACCAGATCTATTAAACTTATACAACAAAACAATTCTGAGAGAAATAAAATCCTTGCCAGAATTCGTCATTAGGGGCTACAATTTCATCAATGTATGATACATGGATGACATGGTGCTGATAGCAGACACAAAAAAGAAAATGCAGGATGTCCTACAAAAGACAGTAAGAGAAAACGAGAAGAAAAGACTAAGTGTAAACTTCAAGAAAACTGAATGTATGGTCATCAGCAAAATGAAAACCCCAAAATGCCAACTACAGGCTGGAGAAACTAAAATAAAACAAGCAAAGGAATTTAAATACCGGAAAAGCATTCTGACAGAGGATGGAAAGTGTGGCATTGAGATCCAAAGATTTATTGGCATAGTCAAGGATGCATTTCAAAAGCTAACCAGAGTGCTGAGAGACAGGAAAATCTCATTGGAAACAAAAAAAGATTGTTGGAATGCTATGTGATATCTGTCTTTATGCATGGCAGCAAATGTTTGACAATCTCCTCAAGAATGAAGGAGAAGCTTGAGGCAATGGAAATGTGGTTCTACAGCAGTATACTGAGGATACCATGGACTGAGCACATGAGTAACAATGAGGTGTCGGAGAGGATGCAAATGAGAAGAAAACTCATATTTAACATTAGGAAGAGACAACTGAGGTTCAAGGAAAGAAGGCACAGAGAATCTAATACTCACAGGACAGATAGAAGGAAAGAGAGACAAGAGAGAGCAGTGCAAGACATAGGCTGGAAAGGCTTGAGTAAATGGATTGTCGAGCGCAGTTAGGGAGAGATACCAAGAGAAAAAATATTAAGAGCAACAAGACACTAGGCCAAGTGGAAGTCCATGATCGCTTATGTTTTGAAGAGATACAACACAAGAAGAAGATGAATAAATTGTCACCATTTTATCATTTTAATTTCACACTTGGATGTTGCTTGTTTTTGATTTTGCCAACTGCACAATATAGTAGGTTTAGTTAAGCAGTGTCTGTGAGAGAAGGAGCACAATGACACAATTCTCTCAGAAATTTGCAAAATAGTAATTGTGTAATTTTGGTAAATATGTATCTGTTAAAATAAGATGTCAGTGTTATGTTCCTTTTTGGATAATTTAGATGATAATTTATTTATTGTACCCTACATATATATATATATATATATATAATGTTCTCTTGAGTAACTTGAAATTGGTTCCATCAAAGGTGAGATTGCTGGTGAGAATGCAGTTACATAAACAGACACAGAACAATCTTTAAAAATGAATGTAGCAACATTTGAAAGTACTCAGAAAGAAAATAATATAAAATAAAAATATATATGAAAATTTACCAATAACACATAACATCAAATTCAGAAATTTAAAAAATTATATAAAAAAATGCTAGACAGATCTTGTTCATATTATTTAAACAAACACTTTTGAGAGAATATATATATATATATATTGGTTATAAATTCAAGAAAAACAGATTGGAGATAAATCCCAAAGGATCCTCTTAATATTAAAGATTAACATTGATCCAGCCAGCAGGCTCAATGAAATTAAATTTATTCATTTACAGACCCAATATTTATTACATATAAAAAGTTCAAATTTTCTTATATTGGATGGTCATTTTGATGGGTAAATTTAACACCCATCTCATCAGCGAGATCAAAATATGAGAAAATAAATTTATCTAAATGTGAGTAGAAAACAGAGATAAGGGTAAGGTAAAAAAGAGGAACAGATTGTTGCTACCAAAATATGTTAGATCTGGCATGTGGATGACAGTAACAAAAAGAGATACAATAAAATAAATTAAAAATAAAAATGAAAATAATGAAGAAATAGGTAAGACAAAATTACGGCTTTTCAAAGCCAATGTTAAAGGGCCATGAATAATGGTTAAAAAACAAACTGGTTAAATATAACTTAAGTTAAAAATTAAAATGATAGAACTAGAAGAACTATAGATTGAAGAAAGGAATGTTATTATAGAATATAATTTAATTATACATCTAATAAGAAGAAATGAAACAGCTATTTTAAGGAATATTAGAATATTTTGAGGACCCTAGACGACACGCCAGGATTTGCCATTGGAGGCCACAACTTGAACAACATAAGGTATGCAGATGATACGGTGCTGATTGAAGACACGGAAAGGAAACTGCAGGACCTCCTACAGAAGGTAGCGGTGGAGAGTGACAAAAAAGGACTACAAATAAACTTTAAGAAAACTGAATGCATGGTCATCAGCAAAAGGTGCAACCCAAAATGCCAAATACAGGTGGGGGATACCAGAATAAAGCAGGTGCAAAAATTTAAATATCTGGGAAGTGTTCTAACAGGAGATGGAAAGTGTGACACAGAGATCAGAAGGCGAATTGGCATGGCAAAGGACGCGTTCCAGAAGGAAAATTTCACTAGAAACAAAGAAAAGAGTGCTGGATTGCTATGTGATGTCAGTTCTTCAATACGGCAGTGAGTGCTGGACAATATCATCGAAAATGAGGACAAAACTGGAAGCAGCGGTAATGTGGTTCTACAGAAGGATGCTGCGGATATCATGGACTGAACATGCAAGCAATGATGAGGTGTTGGAAAGGATGGCAACCAAAAGGAAATTAATACCGAGCATCAGGAAGAAACAACTGAAGTTTCTGGGACACATAATGAGGAAGGAGAGCTTGGAGAACCTGATACTGACTGGCCAGGTGGAGGGAAAGGGTGACAGAGGAAGGCAGCGGATAACATATTTGCAGGGCCTGGTCGGGTGGATGACAGAATGGGGGTTGCCAGGAGTAACAGGAGCAAACATACTAAGAGCCACAAGGGATAGGGAGACGTGAAGAGCCATGATCGCCTACGTCCTGAAGGGACAGGGCACATAGAAGAAGAAGAAGAAGAATTTTAGATTAATTATTGGGAAGTTTGAAATTAAATCTAAATTTATGATGGCATTTGGTCATAAGTTCTTTTTGTAAGTTTAAAAGCAAATTTTTCTCAGGATATTTTAATATTTTGTTTTTTTCAACTAAACATAGATTGCATCTATCATAAAGGTTATTGAGGGTACAGGCAGAACCTATTAATCTTAAACTCACTCTTCGGTTAAGTCCCTCCTCTTTCATTCCTCAAAATCTTCGGGAAAGGGAAGTTTGAAATTTTAGATTGGGCTTGGAAAAAGTGTTTATGGGAGTAGTAATATTGTTTAAACTCTCCTGTCAAAATTCCAGTGTAAACTTGATAATTATTTTTGTTACTTTAAAGAAGATGTTGGCTTGGTAGATCATTTAAGAAAATGAATGTAGAAAATGATCTTGATAGATCACTTGGGTAGACTTACATTTATCATGTTTTCCTTTTTTTATAAACACACAATTAAATAAATTTACATTCCCATAATATTTTGGTCTTGCTGATGAGATGGGTGTTAAATTTACCCATTGAAATGGATATCTGATATTAGAATATTTGAAGCTTTTATATGTAATTAATATATATATATATAACAAGTACCAGTTACAATTATATATACAACTTTGCTTCTAAAATTTTTTTATGCTAAATTGTACGTTGCATTTGTTGTATCTCCACCCCTAAACATATATGATTGACTCCATCAATAAAATTATTATCAGTCTGAAACAATCTTTCTGTCATACATCTTTCATCAAAAATGATGATTATGGTACTTCTGTCAAGTTTTTATTATTGTATTTTTCTTGTATGCAAACAAGAGAGTCCTTTTTTGGACTTAGTAATTATGTATTACATCTATTGGCCTGCATGTTAGACAATTCTTAGTAAAGAAAATGCATTTACTGGCAGGGATCAAACTTGTGTCCACCTTTGTAGGGGAACAACTATTTGAGCCAGTGTGAGTTACTGTTCATCCATGAAGAATGTTTTAGAAAGCAAAGTTCTATCTTTCTTTTTTACAGGAAATGGCTTCCCTCTGTCTTTTCTACAAATATTTTCACAGCTTCTGCTCTGATGAGTTTCTTTCCCTGGTGCCCTGACCACATGAATTCACTCATGCTCCTAGATTGGCATCAAGGTCCAACCCTTTTAGCATCAAATTAGTCAAATATAACTGCCACTTCAAGTTCAACAGTTTCTTTTCCCACACTTTCCTTTTGTGGGACTCTCTTTCGTATATTTGTTTCCCTGGTGGCTACAATCATCAAAAGTTTAAATGCAATGTCATTTGTCATCTTCTATCTTTCTAAAGCTTATCCACCTCCCCAAATCCCATCAACCTCCCATCCTTTCTTTGGCATCCCTTCTACCCTGTTTTTTTCTCTCTCTAATCCTCTGCACACCAGTGGTAGTCCTGCTTTGCTTGGAGTGAAATGATTATAAAAAAACAAAAATACATCCTTCTCAGGCAGATTATTTTCTTGAAAACTTTATATCTCATTTTTGTAACTGAAAAGTAAACAAAGAAATTTCTGAAGAATTAAGGGATTATTTATTATTTCAAACATTTATAGTGGATACATCATATTTGAAAATAGACACCCTATTTTTATTTTATTAAACAGTGTGTATGATGTCTTGTGTATTTGGGAAATTGTAGTAAACAAAATGCATTCCTCAGCATGGATTGAACAAGTGTCCCTCTTTCTAGGGGAAACCCCTGTTTGATCCATTGTGCTTTACTGCTCAACCCTGAAGAATGTCACAACAAGCAATGTTCTAATTTCCATTTTTAAGTAAACTGAAGGGGATGTGCTTTCCTTGAAAAGGGGAAATAGAACCTTGCCTCCCATGAATGTTATTCATGGCTGAATGGTAAAACGGGGTTTTTTTTCTACAAAGGGTGATGCAGGTCTGATCTATGCCCGGGAATAAATATTTCTTTCTTAAGATTTCTCAAATATGCAGGCGAGTAGACATAAGACATAATACATACTGTTTAATAAAAAAAAAATGGGGTGTCTATTTCAAATACAAAGTATCTACTATAATAAAGTTTGAAAGGGAGACATAAGTTCAATTCCTGCCAGGAAATATATTTTCAGATTAGAATTAAATCCAGTAATTCAACTTTAAACTTAAAACTACTCCTTGTTTGTGTGGGTATCTGTAGAACAATCAGAATCAGCTGAGCATACACATGTCCATCTACACCATCCTGCATTCCTTCTCTGGGTTATAAAGAATGCCTATTATATACCCACAGCAAAAAAAAAAAAAAAATTCTAAGAATAAGAATATTTAGTCAGGCTACTGGATATCATGATGAAGTTTCTCAATAATGAGCCAATATTAGATTTGGTCTCAATGTGTGTGGAAGAAATCTTTTAATTTATTGTCATAGGCAAATAATAATTCCGAAAGACTACAGCAGTAGTCTTTCGGAATTATCAGTAGTCTGATAATTGCATGTTATATTGTCACTGAGTTTGACCTCCCCGGGCCCTTAAACACATTGGGTAGTGCATGGTGCACCACACAATATACATAAAGGTTTTTGATATCAGAATTTACTGTCTCTGGTACAAGGGTTTGTAGCTTGGGAGTGCTCATGATATATATATATATATATATATATATATATGTGTTTTCAAATAAAACTTTGAAAATCACATGTGTCATATGATCATTTCCACAAAGAATACTCGCTTCGTCAGCCACCAAATTTTTATTATAGAAAACTCAAGAAGAAATTCATACACTGAAAGTTCACATGAAAAGAAAGAAAAAAAAAGAAATAAGAAAGAACAGTGGAAGGAGGAGTTAAAAGAGAGAGAGTAGATTATGTTAGAAGATAGGCGTCTAGATATTGTGGAGTAAACAAGAGGGTTTTAGTAATATTTATCAAAAATTTCAGAATACTTTGAAATAAAGTATCAGAATCAAAGATATAAACAAATGATATAAGTTTATTTAATTAACTTTGATAGGGGTGAGTTCTTTATAAATTTGATTGGTGAAAGTTTGTTAGGCTTGGTAGTAGTTAGCTTGAGTCATACTTTGATAAGTGTCATCACCTTGTTAACAGCTGTCGGAAGTGTGGCTACTTTGAAAACATGTTGCAACACAAACCTGTTGAGTATATCAACTTTCAAAAAGGGTGGAAAAATGTCTTCAGCAGATGACTACTTAGTTCCTAATACAATGCACTAAGACAAAAACACTTTATAGATCAATGAATTTTCTCCCTTTGTAGGGGTTGTGATTACTGGCCCCTGGTTTGGGCTGACTGCAGCCTAGCTCTTCCTCTTTTTTCCTGCAACTTTGACAAATCAACATGAAAAAATTTAGCTCTGTAAAACTCAACTAGCAGCCACTTGGTGTCTGAAAATTGAGCGACAACATAAGATTGAGAATCTCCCAACAGTTGTAGCAAAGCATCAGAAAACTGAATCCCTCTTTAACCTGAAGATTAATATATTCTGATGTTGCAACAGAAAATGAGAAGAAATGTTCACAGAATGAACTACACTGCTTTCAGTTAAGTCTTTGCAAAAACCACTGCTTTTTTTGCAACCATTTTGTAAACTCTATTTTGAATCTTCCCTTTTTTCATCCACTTTCTGATATAAAGCTTTTTTTTTTTTCCACTCAAGTTTGGTGCTGTCCTGTTTTCTCTCGCTGTGTCACATCAATAATCTATTACCCTTTTTTTCTACAGAGGACAAATTAACTGGTCACTAAAATTCTAAGAGGTTTAAAAACCCACATACTTTGCTAAAAGACAGCATATCTGAAAAGTTCTAAACTACTTGGTGTGTAGTTTAGTTTTGGTTAACATCAAAAGTAGCTTTTTTCTTTTGATTAACCAAAAATCTTTCATTTACTTTCTGGTATTCTTTTCTTTTTTATAGTAGAAATTATATGTGTAGCCTCTCTTGTTTTTGTTGATTTATAGTCACAATAACTGAACTAGCAAACTTCCATTTTGAAGCAGTTGTTCAGTGTTTTCAGTATAGAGAGAGAAGGATAGAGAGAGAAAGAGAGAGAGAGAGAGAGAGAGAGAGAATAAATGTTTTTAAGGAAAGTAAATGTTTTTATTTTTACTATTTATATTTTATTTTCATATTGTATTTTTACATTTCGGTATGCTACAAACTCTCCAATTAATTTAAGTGAATAAAGGTCCAATAATTCAGTTTAGAACTGAACTGCCACATTAGTCACACAAATGATTTGATTATAATGATGAAGTCTTGTGTAAAATTCACCAAATTTTTCAGAAGAACTGATAAGAAATAAATGGTACTTAGTGTGTATGCAAAATTTCCTAACAGACCTCCTCTTCAGGCTTGAATTAAGAGATTTCTTTCATCCAGACTGGCTACCAGTTGTGGTAAGATATCCCAGTCAACTCAGCTACTTAAGTTGCAACAGGTGCCACTCAAGGTAGAGAGTTAATGAGTGATATTGTTGTTAGGAAAGAAGGAGGAAGTGCATCTTATGAGGACAAATATTGGTTGAACCTGAACTTCAAGAGACCAAGATTTTAGGGATCAGGTAAGCATCTTTTCAAGTATCTGTTTCAGAAACTGACAGTTCTGGGAAAAAACAGCTGTCTGAAGTGAAACTTACTCCTTATCAAAGAAACACGAATAAAATGGGAATGATCTTGTATTGTGAACATGGCATAGCAGGTCCTAGCTGTAAAAGTCAGAACTAGTGGAACTAAGAAAAGTAATTAGTCATAACATCTGCTATAGTCATAGCCAAAGAATAGTGTTTCATCTATGTTATAAGGTGAAGAATAATTCATCACCCACAAAGCTGCATAATTACTTTCAAATTCTGTCAAGATTTGACAGTTAGGATTGAGCAATAGCAGCCTAGATATAGCAGCAATACCTGATTCTTGGTCTGATCTGACTCTTGTAAAAATAAAGAATGGCAGCACAAGTTAGATATTTTCTGGAGTGATACAAGGAACCAATCAGTCTTTCAGCATCTTGTTGCATTCTGTATCATATCTGGGTCCCTACACTACTACATAAAATGGTATTAACGAAAAAAGATGATCTTATGCTTATTAATTTTTGTTAGAAGAGAGTGGTTGCAGCTTGGATTCTAAAAGGCAGTGGGAAGAATGATATCATAGGAACATATTGGATCAACATTGTATCAATGTTTCAATATTCTTGTAGCTCTCTCTTGAACTTGCACTGTTTGAACTTATACCCAAACCCATTGATGTCAGAATATAATGCCTATGATGCACTCTGGACAATTACTGAACCCTTATAACCTGGTCCTTTGAATTCTGTAACAATCTTTTGCAATCACACAAATATACATATTTCATTTGAAGTCAGGAGTGAGCTTTAAATCCAGTAGATGTTTAAGGCAAAGAGACTTTTTGAGTATACAACCACTTATCAGGATTGGTGCTGGTTTAGGGTATTCTCATTAGTGACGAAATGTTACTAGCTTTATTTTGGAGGTATTGAATGATACCAGCCAGTCTTTCTTCCATTGAGCCATGAAAGTTAGGTTAGAAGACAAATCATCTACCAGATACTGGTCAATAAGATATTTAGAGGTGCACACAGCCACTGTTATATCTGAGAGTGTTCATTAGCAGTGGACCTAGAAAAGTGAAAACCATACTGTTTGTTGTTCAGGAGTTTGTTTTTGTTGTTGTGTTCAACTACTTTATTGTTGATGATAGCTTCAAAAAGTTTGCTAATGACACAAAGGAAGGTGATGGGTAATGTGATAATGTCAAGGGCTCACCTGTGCTCTTCCATGGGTCTGGGAAACATTTCTCCTTAAGGCAGTAATTAAACAGCTTCACCAAGATTGGAGACAATTCTTAAGCAAATATAAAGATATCACAATGCTCATGCCCTGTGAAGTAGGGAAAATCATGAAGGGAATGGGCTCTATCATCTATCCTAGAATTAGAAGGAAAGTTCATACCATAGAGTGTAGCCTTATCCAATAAGGATTAGATAACCTCAGGTTTGCCTCTATTGAGTATTGAATTTATGATTTTCCAGAACTCATAGTTTTTTGTTTTCTACTTTGGTTTAGACTCTCTATGCATAGTTGCTCTTTGCATTTTTCAGGACTCTCTTGCAGAGATTGTGCACAGTTCTGGATGAGGTAAAGGTTCTGCTACACTGTTACCTCTGAGAGAGATGGTAGTAGAGGTATCAGTGGGTGATGGCTGCAGTACATTCAGGCATGAACCAGTGCTGGCTATTTGGCATTTGTTAGTATTTTTTGTGACAGTGAGAATCTATCTATGCCAGGAAGAATCCCCTCAGAAATGAGGTATGGTGTTCTAGAAGGTCTGTTTTCTAGAGAAGACCAAGAGAGGTACTTCTATAATGTAGGATCTAAGGCTGTCCTAGTCAGCTTTGTTACATCAATAGATCATCCTATAAAATGGTACATCTGAAGACATCTTTGGTTTTGTATCAGCCTTGAAAGAGCAATTAGGACAAAGTAAGCAAAACAGAATAAATTGGAATTTGAACACAGTTCAGTGATTCCACTTTCTACAATAACTTGTACACTACCCCCACACCGAATATAGTGTGAGAGATTGCTATATACCTACACATATGCACACAAAAATCCACAAAACCACTCACATGTATTTAAGCAGCAATCTTTCACTGTTGCCTGCTTCATTTAAAATAATGCAAAGACTTTTAAAAATTTTTTGGTGAACTTTCCTTGTCTACAACCAATCAAGCTTTTTTTGGACCCAGTGAATTTAAATATTGTGTAAATGCTAGTGACTGAACATTTAAAATTATGATTCAAGGCATTTTTAATATTCTTAATATGCAGACATGTTATCTTTCTCATATTCAAATACTTTATAATGCTTAGTATGGCTATTATACTTTCTAGTGATATTGCAAACATGTTACTCATGGATGGGATTCTTCATTAGCTAAATATATCATAAGTTACCGAATACATTTAAAACTGAAGTTCAAATGTTGAAGAAGATTTTGTTTAGATTTCAATTTTTCATTTTATGTTTATTAAAGATTCTCATATTTGGTGTATTTTTTACAGTTAATTTTATATAGCATACATATGCAATTTAGAAATATTTGTCATATTCATGGGGATTTTTCTGAACCACAATTTCTTTTTAACTTATGAAATTGTGAAATTTTAGCATTAATACTTGATTATACAATATCTAAAGCATAGTCATCCAAATGAAATGTTGTACATTCTAACACTTTTTCTAGGCCATCAAGTTTCTTGTAGCCATAACTATATAAGTTACTGAAAACCTATATGCTTAATGTTTGAATCTGAAGAACCTTTTATCTCAAAGAAATATTAGCTGATAAAATTTCTTCCTTTTAAGATCTAATCTAGATTGCATTTCACATTCCTTTCATTAAATTTTCTATCTATGACCATTGTTAGCTTGGGATAGAAACTCTATTTCTAGAGTGTCTCTTTCAAGAGGCATTTGTTCCAAATATGTCCATATGGTTAATGATCCAGCCTGAAAAACCTTAAGGTTAATGTCCTGATTACTATCCTCAATTGAGTTCTGAAGAGTATGAAGTGATAATACAAGGCCAAAGAGGTTGTTGTATGGTTAACTAATAATTTTATTTTTTTCTTATTTTCCCCACTATTTTGTGCCATTTTGTATTTTCATATCAAAGTATTATTTTATGTTTATTATTTTCTCTTTTACATTTTTTAAAATAATATTTGTCCAATATGCAATTATTCAATTTTCTCTCTCCAGCAAGATTTTCAAATAATGGTTTTATCAACGAAGTCAACAAAGAGCATTAATTAGACTAGTGTAAGCAGAGAAGTACTGTTGTAGTGCAGTGGATATAGGTGCAAAATGAGAAATCAGAGTCGAGTTTGAATTCCAGTTGAATTTGTTGCGTTCACTTACATGCAAACACCTTTGGGAAAGGTATTAATTCATCTCTACTCCTCTAGCTATGGATCAAATATCAGGACAGAATGGGTTCTATAGCCTTTGTTGGCAACTAGTCTACTGCAAAAAGTAATGGCAATCTACTGCACAAAAAAGCTTCTGCCCAGTCAGTCATGTCTCAAAAGAGATATGATTGCCCAAGTGTGTATCACATATGACACTTAACTGACTAAAGCAGAAAAAACACCTGCTTCTGTATACTAGTTCTGCACCAATTGTATGCGCACGCACAAAAAATGTGAAAGAATAGAGTGAAAGAAAGTTAAAGGATTAAGGCTAAATGAGTGAGAAAAGTAAAAAAGAAAGTAGTTGTTGCTTTTTATTCTCAACATGAATATAGTTTGAATAATTCTGGTTTTCATTTCCATGAATAAAGATTTTTTAAAGAAGAAAAATATAGAGCACTGTACTGATACATTTTACAACAGAAAAGTTGTCTCCCCTTGAATAATCCATTAAAATTTTAAAATAGCTATTCACGAGAATAGGAAACCATCATGTGATCTGATGAGATATCGTTAGGCAGAAATGTCAATCACTCTCTTTGTTCTCAGACAGCCAAAGTAGAAAGACATACGTATCCAAGCTTGTAGAAATTATCATAAGTACTAGACTTTATATTTTATTTCAGATAGCAAGTCCCTTGTGAATATTTTTCATATAAGTAAACATATATATGTTCCAAGTGTTTTGATATAAAGACTTTTGTGGCATATTGAATTTTTCATATGTTTATGTTGTGAATTGTTCGTTTTATGAATAAAACCAATAATATATATATTTGCGCACATCATATTTTGATAACCATGACAATAAAAAAAATAATTTAATAGCCACCTCAAAAAAATAAAAATAAAATATAGAACAAGTGCACAACAAGATGGCTGTCTAACAAATAATCATCAAAATACTGGAATTCATGCAGACCAACATTACCAGTTGGTTTACAATAATTGAATTCCAATTTTATTTAAGGAATATAACATCTCAAACTACTAAATTTTACAGTATCATTGCATTGCTACCAGTGGAAATAGTAGCTAAGATTCTGTTATGTCACCAAGTATAAATGAATATAAATGAATAACTCAACAACAGAATCAGAATATAAGTTGTATTCCGTGGAAAGATGGTTAGTATGTACAGAAGTGATTAGTAATATTTACAATAGAAAGATACAAGAGTCCAATCCGTCGTAAGACGTGTGTATACGTGATTACTTCCGGTACGCCACCAGAAGTGTGACTAACTCTTCACTGACTCGCACTGACTCTTCAGTAACTCATTAGAGACTCTCAAGTGACTCGCTATGACTCTCCTGTAGAGAATCCACCATTGCTATATATAGAAATGGGAACAGTCCATTTGTAGTCAAATAGGAGCGGTGCCCTAACAGATTCCTGGCAGCATTTTGAGAATGTACAGTTATGATGAACGAAAACAAATCATAATAGATTCACATGAGTAAATAAAACAGAGATGCTACACAAACTAATGTTTACCTTTACAGATTGACCATCAGTTTATCTGCAAGAAATGCTATCAATTGCATTGAGATTAGAAATCAGCAACAAAATAGTATTATACAAAATTTGTTCAGATGTTGACGTTCCTGTGCTAGCCATGCAAACAGGCTGAAGCTTGACCAGACTGGGACAGTTGGCAGATGAATTAATGCCTTTAATACAAAGCCCTACTAGAACAACCATGTGCAACCACATCTATACAAAAGGAGTGCCTAAAACTTCAACAACAATACCTTATGACCTCAAACCTTTCCAAAAGGGACAACTGCAGAAGATATGTAGGGTACACATATATTATATGGTCATGGTGTGCACATCTAAGCACTGGTGCAAGTGGCCAAACAGAAGAGAAGACCTAGTACAGCAGCCAAGTTTGCATCCATCTTTGCCAGCTCGAAGTGAAGCGGGAAACTAATTGGTGGATGACAACTTCCCTCCCAAGTCTGCCATTATTACAGATACCAGCAATGTTTGGAATAAACAAATTTTCATTCATTATGGATACCAATGCCAGCTTATTTATCATTCCACATGGACACATTAAGGGTTTAGCTACTGATCCAACACCAGTCACTCTGACAACGGCTACTGGATCTGCAATATGCTGCTACAGGCAGCTTAAAGCCAAAATAAGTTTACTGACCCTTCGTCTATCTTTTCTTTGGATGTTTATAGTAGCAAATATTAAATACCCCTACTAGAATTCAACTTCTTAAATAATTTTGGATTATTAATAGATTGCTGACAGAAAATGATTGTCAATCTCACAACAGTGTTCAAAGAAACTTAAAATATTTAATGACTCTATCAACTTGATCATAAATAATAATATGCCCAAATTAATTAAAGGCTTGGTAAAAAAGGATTCCAATATTGTATCCCTACATACTAACCCAGCTAGCACATATGCAGGAGTATACCATAGAATCAATACAGGCAGCCATTCTCTACTTTGCTAAGGCCAGATGGCTGTCAGAAGAGAAAACCCTGATAACGAAGAAGGAATTTTCTAAACTACAGAAAAATACTATTATTACACCTTCTGACAGTTAATTGGCCAGCCAACTACACATGGTTAGGAAACCTGATGGAAACTTCAGATGCTGTTGTGACTAGTGTGCATTAAACAGCATCACATAAAGCGAAAAATACCCTATATCAAATATTATTTCAATCACTGATAAACTAGCCAACAAAATGAGATCCAACAAAATTAACCTGGTATCAGCAGACCATCAAATTAAAATGCACCTAGATGATATACAAAAAAAAAAAGCACTTATTTCTCCTCTTAGTTTGCACGAATATAAATACGTGCTATTTGAATTAAAAAATGCAGCATCCACCTACCAAAGAGACATGGACAAGATTTTTCAACATACTGATTGTGTATTGACATACATTATTGATATTTAGTGAGGATTCTTTATTACACATAAAAGACATTGAAACTATTGTAAAACTTTTGCATGAAAAAAATTTAAAGATTTCAATAGAAAAGTAAACTTTTGATGTAACTTCAATGGATTTTTTAGGCTATAATATTCGCTCAAATGGTATTAGACCTACACAAAATAATGTTAGCACATTACAGAATTTCCCCCTTCCTAAAGACAGTAAGAATCTTTGTTGTTTTTTAGGTATGGTAAATTTTTATAGAAAATTAATCTCTAATTTTGTGGACATAGTCATGCCATTAACAGAGAAATATGCATATGCAATAACACTATGTTTACAGTAAATGACTTACAGTTGCAATCATTTAACTATATTAAAAACAAAACTAGTGAATTTCCATCCCTAGTTCCCCAAGGCTTTGAATATACTGAATATCAGTTACTTACTGATAGCAATAATTATGCTATTGGTGCAGCCCTTCATCAAATAGTAGAAAGAATGCTGATTCCAATAGGTTTATTCTCAAAGAAGTTGACACAAACTCAAAAGGAATTTTTTGCAGCCTATTTAGCTACCTTATATTTTAAGCACATTATTAAAGGTAAACAAGTTCTACTTTTAACTGATCATAAGCCTTTATGTAGCACATTCCGTAGCCTAAACCCTGCTAAGTCAGACAGACAGCAGCAGCAATTAGAAATTCTAAATGAATATATTGCAGACACAGGCCACATAAAGGGAGATCAAAATGTTATAGCTGACTGCTTGTCGGGACCTACCCTAGCAGTTATGGTAGGTCTGTGTAACTTTCCAGCTATGGCGGCTGTACAGCTTAAGGACCCTGAATTAAAATAATTTCCTGACTTAACAAAATTCAATTTTAGCACTGGCAATAATAGTTCCATATATTGTAATAATACCACTGGTATTTCCAGATCATAAATAACCTGGTGAATTACCAAATCTATTTTCGATAGTATTCATGCAATATCACACCCTGGAGGTCAAATGTTGTGTAAAATTATCAAAACAAGATCTTTTTGGCCTTTATGGACAAAAAAATAAAAGATATATGTAATGAATGTCAAAATTACCAGAAAAGAAAAATTCAGAAACATATCAAATCTGCGATATCCCATATTGAATTGCTGACTATACATTTCAATACAGTACATTTGGACTTAATCAGCCCTCTCTCTGTGACTATAAAAAAATGAAACATATAAAACTCCTTACAGACACATATTAACTTGTATTGACTACACTACCAAATGGAGAGAAGCAGAACCACTACCGGATATCACAGCATGATCTGTTGCCAATGAATTTGTTCATGTGTGGATCACATGATGGGGTTGTTCCTTTTCATGTAATAAATGATTATGGTGCCCAGTTTGAGAGTAAATTATTTTCAGAAATAGTTTCCTATAGTTGGTTTCTTTAGATTGTGCACAACTAGTTACTATCCACATACTAACAGAATGGTCGAATGTCCTCATAGAACAATGAAGACGGCAATGATAACAAGAAAAGAAACATGGTTTGATGTCCTCCCAATAATATTAATGAGTATAAGTGCCACAATTAATTCTTCTAATACTTCACCATTCTTTGCAGCTACAGGCACACATATAAAGATTCATCAGTTGTTAGTCGACAATACTAATGATGACTTAATGACTTAATTAGAAATTTGATAAGAAATTGCAACATACCTTAAACTCCTTACATCCAACAGAAAATGGTTATAGCTCTGTAAATAAATCATGTCAATACATCTCAGACTAGCTTAAGACTAGCTTACTCTTAGCCATACTCTTGTAAAAGAGTATGGCTAAGAGTAGACAGAGTTTGCAAACCTTTGGAAACACCTTACACCCATCCCTTCCAAGTGTTATGTAGAACTGATAACTTTTTTGTGATTAAAACGAACGATGAAATACAATCAACAGTATTAATAGACAGGTTAAAACCACACATTAAACCTAAAACTAATAAGCGAGTAATAACTAAAAAGCAACCTCATAGTGATAAAATGATGATAGATAGAAAACATAGACAGGAATGATAAGCCCAGTCACACTAAAGTAGGTAAAAAAGTTACTTGGAAAAAAGACACCTAATATCACTATTATTAGACATTGCTTACTAGGCTGGGAGGTTTGTCACAAGAGATGACAAGTTGTTTTCCCTTTGACTTATCATGTAAAAACTAAAAATAGATATATACCAGAATAGGAAACCATCACGTGATCTGACAAGATATTTTTAGGCGGGAACACCAATCACTCTCTTTGTTCCTGGACAGCTAAAGTAGAAAGACATACATATCCAAGCTCGTGGAAATCAACATAAGTACTAGACTTTATATTTTATTTCAGATAGGTAGTTGCTTGCAAACATTTTTCATATAAGTAAACATGTATGTATGTTTCAAGTGTTTTGATATAAAAACTTTGGTGACTTGTTGAACTTTTATTATATTGTGAATTATTCGTTTTTAGGGGATGAATACGAAAAATGCCAGTTACAATTTTATATACATTTCTACATTTAAAATTTTTCTTTTACTAATTTTTCACCATATACAAGGCCCAAAAGCAACTCAAGATAAAGGGTTGCTAAATAAGGTTGGACATAAGACTCCTTCTGAGTCAAGTCAAGAACGTTTCTGCATACTCTTCAAATGTTATTCAATCCATGTAATGAATGGAGAAAAATACTGAATTAAGTGTATTGGCAAAGAAGGAGATTATTTTTTAAAAATCGATATTTGTTGTAGAAAATACATGAATTTTCATTTTTTAGTTATGGAATCATTGGCACGTACACTCACACCCACACACAGACACCCAAATGCACACACAAAATTCAAACAATAATATCTGTTGGTTTTAAGCTTTTATTGTATTTTTCCATTTTTTAAATGAGTTGTTGCACATTTGGATCAAAACTGTGGATAAACTGTCCAAAGTTCATGTTTTTGCTCATGTACATTTGATTGATTTGGTCATTATTAGGAACCGAATAGTTTGCTTTATACGATGCATACATATATTTAAATTTGAAATGTAATGCCAAGATTTAGCCAAAAAAAAACACTTGTCTACAATACTGACATTTTGTTAGGAAAAGATTGAAATGGTGAGAAGTATTTAAATAAAAACAAAACCAAAACATCAATTTTGAACAGTGTATCCATAACTTTGAAGCAGATGTAAAACAACTCCTTGAAAAATTGTCAAAATATCATAGAAAATTAAGCAGACAAATCTTGTCAGCTTAATTTAATAATAATTGGTTCAATTAATTTTTCTGTATATATATATATATATATTTGGTAAAAAATGATATATGCCTTTTTTATATATCAAAAAAGTCTGAGATTTACTTTATCATACTTATTTCCCATATATATATATATATATATATATATATATATATATATATAAAATTTCAGATAGAGTATTTCAGTAAAAAGACAATATGAATAAAGACAAAAGGAAAAATTATCTTAGCCACATGTTTCATCTTCTTACATTTGCCTTAATAAAGTCCCTCAGACGACCAAATGCATTGGCAAAGATATGTTTTCCTTTTGTTTTTATTCATATATATATATATATATATATATATATATATATATATAAGTAAGCATACACACACACACACACACACACACACACACACACACACATATATATATATATATATGTATCATAGCATATTCATAAATTTACATTTATTGGTTATTACTGTTGTGTTAATTTCTTTGAATTCCATCTATGAGAAATACTCAAAATAATAAGGACAGTTTATTGTTATTATTGGAACTGTTCAATTTCCTTATGCATTTTTACCTCAAAGAAATATTAACTGACGAAATTTCTTTCTTTCAAAATCTAATCTAGATTACATTTCCCATTCCTTCCATTACATTTTCTATCCGTGACCATTGTTAGCTGAGGATAGAACCAGGCACCAATCTATTTCTGGAGTGTCTCTTTCAAGAGGCATTTGTTTCAAATAAGTCCATTTCTGATTTGGTTATTTTTGTCATTGGAAATAGTTTCAGAATTATTTGATACTAGGAAATTTAGCAGAAAACTTATCTCAAAGAATTTGTGGTTCTTTTGCATCCTTTTCTTTCTTTGACTTGCTGGTTATCCATTTCTCAGTGATTCTATTTTAGTATATTTTATAATGAAAGATTTTGTTTTGGAATATTTTGAATGTCTTTACTCATATTATTATATTTTCAATGTTTGTTTTTAATGTTTTATTAATTTTGATTGAATTTTGAATGAAGTCATTTTATATTGAAATATTGGCTGTTACTTAAATATTAACTGTTTATGAAACAGATAAGATTTATTATACAAAGTGGCACATAAAATAAATTATGACAGGACTATTTGCATATGGATCAGCACTTCTGTTTACAAAGTATCTGTGTGCTCTGTCAAGAATCAAAGTCTTACAACCCAGTCTTCTGTCTGGGATCAGGGTAGTATCTGTGCTATATGCTTTGGATCAAAGTGTTGCTCCATGACTTACTGCTTTGGATCAGTGTAATATCAGTGTATTCTGCTTCAAGTTAAAGTTTCACTTTCTGGTCCTTTGCCTTTGATCAGTGTCCTATCCGTTTGCTCTGCATGGATGAAAGTGTTGCTCATTATTTATTTGCTTTGCCACAGCTCAGTGTAGTATCTGTGCACTGCTTTGGATCAAAGTCTCATTCTCCAGTTCTCTGCCTCATATTAGTATTGTATTTACTTACTGTGGCTTGAATCAAAGTATTGCTCCTTGATTTTCTGTCTAGGACCAGAACAGTATTATTGCACTCTGTCTAAATTTATGTTTGCAAGTTAATTTTACTCTGCTGTTCAAGCAGTAAAATGCTAGCATAATGGATAATTCACTTGCCTTCTTACCTCCAGGTTAGATGTTCCAATCAGGGCAGGATTCACTTTCTAATTTTAAATATCTTTTTGCTTTAGCGTAACAGAAGTTACAGAAATATATGAAAAAGAGGGAAAAAATTAAATTTATTTTATCATACAGGGTGGTTCAAAAGACTATGTCACATTCTAAGAACTCTTATATCATGAACTACAAACTTGATTTCTCAGGTACCATTTAAAAGCTAAAGGTGTCAATTTTTTCTGTAAATTTAAATTTAATTAATTAAATTTAATTTTGTTTTTTGTCTCTTTTCAGATCCAGTAATGTCATTCACAAAACAAGAGAAGTCATTTAGCAATGAGGCAACCTTCCACCTAAGCTTAACACATGCATATGAGAACCCTCATGTAACATGTGTGAGATTCCTTTGAGGTAAACATGTTCTTTGCGATGTCAAAGAAACACATATATAGACCATTTTTCTTTGAAGAAGGAACAGTCAATAGTGAAGTGTATCTTGCCATGCTACAAAACTAGTTGATGATAAAATTGCATGCTATATTATTATAAGGAATATGTTATGCTAAATAACGATGTAGAATGCCAGTGAAGTACAGAATCAAAACTTCACCATGCTCAATACAGGGTGTGATGAGTAAATTGATACCATTTTATATTTTTAATTGAGGATTACGGCCTATCACGTTGAATACACTGATTCTCGCTCGATCACCAGTTAAGCCGAGTTCGAATTCCAGTTGAATACCCTGCATTCACTTAAGCACTGGTACCCTTGGGAAAGGTATTAATCCGTCCCTTCCCTCCAGTTATGGGTTAAATAACAAGAGTAGGACTTGGGGACCCTGTCCTTAAAAACAAATCCCGATGAGTCTTGATACTCGAAAAGAAAAAAAGTATTACTAGACACAAAACTTATATAAAAACAACAATAAATTGTTGAAAGAAAAAGTTATTACCAGCAATAAATAAATAAAATTTAGTTGGCAATAAATGACCTGCCGAGGTTGATACCAAACAAAATATTTTTAATGGTATTTAATTGTTGTTTACTTTTTATTTTGTTAACTGCACAGTATAGTACGGTCAGTTGGGCACCTTCTGTGAGAAAAAGAGCACCATCATGCAATTCACTCTGCAAAAAATTTGGAAACAGAATGCTGTACTGCTTAGCATTCACATTAGAAGCTCCAATAGAAACAGTTCAGAGTGTTTGGGTATCAATCTGAGGACAGTGCAGATGATTCAGAAAGCGGTGAGTGATTCTAATGGTGATTATGAAGGCACAGCAGCTTGGAAAACTCATTCCATTCTGATAAAAAAGAACTCCCAAATTTGTTGGTGAGGGACTCAGACTCAACAAGGAGGCCTACATCAAGTGCCTTGAGGAAGTAATGCTTCCTTGGATCAAAAAGGGTGGATGCTGGAAACCCTGTGTCTGTCAACAGGACTCTGAACTATGACACACAAGCAGGAGAGCCCTGTCATAGCTGTCAAACAATTTCTGCAACCACATCACCCTTTACATCTGGCCAATTAACTGCAACTCCCTTGATGTGTGAGGCACAGTTGAGCGAGAGACCCAAAAACTCCTTGTAACACTAAAGATGAATGGAAGGCACGGTTTATGGCAACATTCACCAACTTAAATGAGGAGACTATCCTGAAAAGATGTAGGAGATTCAAAAATTGTCTGGATGGTAATTTTATTGAATAAATTTATTCATTAGCATTTTAAGGTATTTTGTGTAATTTTGGTAAATATATCTATTAAAATGAGATGTCAGTGTTATTTTTATTTTTGCATAATTTAGATGACAATTCATTCATTGCACCCTGTATATTCTTCCCATTTCTCTTCAATTTGCCATTCTTTAGTAAGGATTTTTGCATTGCATAGTTGTTAACAGTTCAGAAATTGGTATTGGTGTTTTGAATTCAAATTCCAGATAAAGCCATTGAATTTTGCACAAATAGAGATGGATTCATAGCTTTTCAAGATTATATTTGATATATGTAAAGTTATATAGTTTGATATATATTATTTGCTAGTAATGATAGTTCGCATTTTACTTTCATTTTATTATATTTTGTGATATATAATCATTGTTATATAGTGCAATTTTGAGATCACTAACATAATAAACTGGCTTTTATATTGAATATTTATTTTCCACAATATAAGAATGTTCTAAATTTGTCTCATGATGCACAACAGACATTGTTTATAAACCATTGGAACTATTAAGTAAAATAGTAATACATGAGCCTAGCTTTTTCAGTGTACAAGCCTTTAGATACATTTTCAGAGTAATTTTTCGAAAGGAAATAAGCCTGAGAAGATATGGTAAGGGTTGTCTTTGCAATCCCAGAGAGCTTTCTATAAAAGACATTAAATGTTGAACATTTATGCATTTTGCCATATAAATTGCAGGAGATCTGTAAATTTGATTCTCTGGGAAAAAATTGTTTTATACATTGAGAAATATGAAATAACTTTTTAAAATTACATACAACAGTGCTTACGGCTATATTATGTTGAAACACCACTTCTCTTTCAACCACCAAAATTAAGCAACATTAAGCTAGCCTGGTCATACCTAGATGAGTGATCTTTTGGGGAATAACAGATACTGTAAGCTTGGATGAGTAGGTGGTGTAATAAATAACAGCTCAATGTTGGAAATCGAAAAGCCGAGTTCTAATTCCAGTTGCATTCATTATATTCAGTTATGAGCAAATACCCTTGGAAAAGGTATAAATCCACCTTTTCTTCCCCAGCTATGAGTTAATTAGTAGAACTTGTATCAGTAAAAGTCATTATTATTTTCCCCAAATTATTAGAGTCTAAAAATATTTTTTTTGACTTTAGACAATCTTCAAGGACTTGATAAGCCATAAAAATCAATTAATACAAAATATATATATATATATATATATATTTGTCTATACTACTGAGATGAGGTAGTATTTACATTATTTACACTGTTGTCCTCAACTTTATTGCTATGTTTACAATATTGTACACCCTGATTAAAATAAAGGATTTAGTTCAAAATTCTTAGCACCTGAATTTTGCTGGAGCATACAACAGCCAAAACATTGTAAACATGACAATAACGATGAGGACAGCAGTTCAAACAGTGTAAATAATGTAAAAAAAATGTTTGTATATATATATATATATATATATAAATCTATTAAATGCTCAGTTTGAAATATGAACCTGATGATTGCATAATGCATGAAACTCCATGTCATGCCATAGACGTAGGATAATATGTATATTTATTAATATGTTTGTGTATATATATATATATATATATATATATATATATATCCAGGTGAAGAGGACTCAAGGTTTTACTATTTTGATTGCCCCGGCATTTATTTTATTATGAACAGTGCTCAATATAATAATTATTATAGAGCTTAATATAATCATATAGTTATGTATTAACTGTACATTGCAACTCAGAAATTTCTGTTTTGAGATAGATTTTCTTCATCAGGCAATGTTTGATGTTGGTTATACAAATGAATTACATTTAAATTCAAAAACATTGCCTGATGAAGAGAATCTATCTCGAAACATAAAAATTTCCGTGTTGCAATGTACAATTAATTCCTAATTATATATATATATATATATATATATATATATATATAAGATGTCATTTATATATATATATATATATATATATATATATATATATAAATGACATCTTCAGTCATTTTCTTACCACTGTAAGATTGCCTCCCTGTGCCTTCTCTATAAATACATTCATGGTAATTGTTCAAATAATCTCATCACTATGGTATCTAGACTTTTTTAATTTAAGTGTAAAACTAGGCTGGCATCAAGATTTCATCAACTTGAAGTTGAGCTGGCTAGATGTAGCTGTAAATTCTATGCTGATATTTTCTTTCCTCACTGTTCTTACCTGTGGAATTTCTTTCTGGCTCCATGCTTTCCAGCCAACTCTAATCTCCAAATATTTAAATGCAATGTCAAGCGCTATCCACTGTCCACCTGATTACTATTTTCTCTTTACACACATTAGTAAGTTTTTTCTTTATTCATCGGCACCCAGTAACCCCCTTGATCTGGGTGAAAAAAATCTATTCTGGCATAAATTATTCATTTTTGCACCTATTTTCAGAAATACAATCAGATTTTTCATGATATATTTATATGGGTAATATATCATGTGAGTTTCAGCTTATATTTATATCAGTTAAAAGTATTGAAAATTGTTTGCTTTCAGGTTGTATTATACATGCAAATTAAGTGCATAATAAGTTTTCATTTTAAAAATAAATATCAGAGTTATAAGTCATAGAAACATGTAGCAGATTAAAACAATATCACATGTACCTATAAATACTAGAAAAATGTTTTGCACCAATGTTCCAAGTGGATTTTGTTTACTTGTTTTTAATTCCCACTCAAGTCTCATAGACTCCAGTGAGGAGAATGAGGCTCCCAACATGCTAGGTATTATTACTGCAGTTTCTGTAGCAAATAAAATTTTATGAGATGGAGTTGCTAGCCTTATTCCCAACCTTTTCTCTAAAAAAAAAAAAAATTCACCTCCAAGCAAGGCAATAATGCCACTAAGATGCAATGGGGTACTGAGAATGAAAAAATATGAAAAATAGTTTAGATGGAACCAGAAACCCAATCCTAAACAGAAAAATTGTGATAAACTTCTACTCCTGTTCAAAAGACTGGGAAGGAGTGTGTGCCAGATAATAGGCAGACAATTGGCTCTGAATTCAGAGTTGTTCTTCTCTAGACTGGTTGTCACTCAAGGTTGAAAATCTCAGTCTGTTATACTATTTAACCCATAGCTAAGGAGAGCAATAATGGATTCATACTTTTCTCAAGGGTATTTGTGTGAAAGGGAACAAAATTGAGTGAAATTTGAATTTGGCTTACCAATTTCATGTTCTTAATCACTAATCACTATAATAATTGCATATCTAGTGCCTGTCTTGAAACTCAACCTGGATTTGAGCACCAATGACTGGCAGTGGTGGGAAATGTTCAACTATGTGTTGCACCAAACAAGACCAAATGCATTTTATTGTGTATCAATGAACTAAGTTAACAAAGTAAGTCTCTTCAAAACAATTCTATCTTGGTTAGATGAAGCTTGCTGACAAATTTTGTAGATTTTTACCATAACTAAAAGATCTTATTAAAAAGAAAAGAAAAAAAATATGAGTTCAACAAAAAACAAAATCAACTCTAGTAGCAGCCGCAGAGAGGCAACAACAATCATTTCAATATGCTTGTCCTCCCCTCTACATCTTGTTGCATGTAACTAGTACACAGAGCCAAATTAAAAAGCCAACTTAGTTCAACAATAGAACAATAACTTGAACAAGGCTGTGTGAAAGACTACAAGTTTTATTATTGATGGTTACAACTACATGTGTTGACATAAAAGAGATATATTTTCTGTGATCTTCTCAACTATTTTTTCATAACTTTTTTTTTTAACCCAGAAGCATTCCTTATGGCTCTGACCACATATCTCCCCACAACCTTATTCACCTTCACCGTTTTTGTCTCTTCCTTTAAAAATCATCTTTGCTAGCTAACTCTGGCATTTTTGTGGGCATAAACCAAATGTGAAATTCTCGAATGTGTAGTTTCTTATCTGAATAAGACAGTAATTAGTTAAGCATATTTCAGAGGTGAAAAACACTTGTTCAGAATGATAATGGTAATATAAGCTATTTTCTTATAAAGAAACATTCAGAAATCATTGACCAGCATTGCTGTTGGCTGAAATTTATAAAATACTTTTCTTAAAATAACTTCTCAGGAAAATAAATTTCTCGAGTTTAGTAGCTGTTATTTTATTTTATTTTTTTTAATCACATCACCCCAAGCAAGGCGGTAATGCCACTGATGTGCAGGGGGCTACTTAAGAGTAAAAAGATTGGAAAAGAGAAAGCCGGAAACCACATCCTAAACAGGGAACAAGGAATGAGCCTCTTCACCTCTTCAATAGATGTGGGTGGAGTGTGAACCGGGCGATAGTTTAGTCTATCTACTCCAATTGAAAAAAAGAAAAGAGTAAGAAGATTGGAAAAAAGAAAGCCGGAAACCACATCCTAAACAGGGAACAAGGAATGAGCCTCTTCACCTGTTCAAAAGATGTGGGTGGAGTGTGAACCGGGTGATAGTTTAGTCTATCTACTCCAATTGAGAAAAAAAAAAGAAAAGAGTAAGAAGATTGGAAAAAAGAAAGCCGGAAACCACATCCTAAACAGGGAACAAGGAATGAGCCTCTTCACCTGTTCAAAAGATGTGGGTGGAGTGTGAACCGGGTGATAGTTTAGTCTATCTACTCCAATTGAGAAAAAAAAAAGAAAAGAGTAAGAAGATTGGAAAAAAGAAAGCCGGAAACCACATCCTAAACAGGGAACAAGGAATGAGCCTCTTCACCTGTTCAAAAGACGAGGATGGAGTGTGAACCGGGCAATAGTTTAGTTCATCTACTCCAATTGATGGAGGCTTCATGTCTAACCTTTTATCTGAAGTAGTGTGAAACATCAATCTTGATTATGTCATTGTTTTCTCAAGTTACATGTGCTACTCATTTTAGTTGTTGCTGTTGTCAAAAGTCATCAAGTGACGTGTTTTTTTTATAATCATTTCACCTCAAGTAAGGCAGGACTGCCACTGGTGTGCAAGGGATTACAGTGAGAGAAAAATCAAGGTACAGGGGATGTTGAAGAAAGATAAGAGATGGATTGGATTCAAGGAGATAGAAGATAGCAATTGATGTTGCATATAAACTTTTGGAGTTTGTAGCTATCAGGGAAGCAAGCAAAAAAAAGGGAATTCCATAAACAGGAAGTGTGAGAGAGAAAAACTTTTAGAGTAGAAGAGGTGGTTACATTTAACTATTTTGATGGTAAAAGGGTGGAACCTTGATGCCAATCTTGTAGCATGAGTAAATACATGTGGTCGGGGAACCAGGGAAAATGTTTGTCAGAGTAGTTAATATGAAAATGCTTGTAGAAAAGACAGAGGGAAGTCACATCACATTAATGAGAAAGTGACTGAAAGCAGGCTAGCAAGTCAGGATTGATTATATTGCAGATCCTCCTTTGAATTTTGTCAAGAACCTCAAGATGAATAGCAGAAGCACTCAAACAAATATAGCAACAGTATTCAATGCACAGATGAATAGTAGATTTATAAATGAGCAAAATGGATTCTGATGAAAAAAACACAGTGAACTAACCTTCCTAGCAGTAGATGTAGCTATAGATTTGATGTAATCATTTCATTTGAGGTCATTCCAAAGGAGAGTCTGTAATGTGATAGGTACTGATCTGGCGACTCGACTACAGTCACTTCCTCATCGTCGAAATGTAGCCTCCCTTTGTCTCTTCTATAAATACTTTCATGGCTTCTGCTCGGACGAGCTTAAGTCACTGATGCCTCCTCAACAGGTGTTTACTCATGCAACCAGACTGGCAACTGGGTCCCATCCATTCACAGTCAGGTTAGCCAAATGCAGACAACAATTCTACTCCTGCAGCTTCCTCTCTCGCACTTCCCGCCTGTGGAACTCGCTCCCGTATTCTTGCTTTCCTGACGGCTACAACCTCCAGAAATTTAAATGCAAAGTCAATACTCATCTACTAACCACTGGACTCTAGCTCTCTCCCCTCCCCTGTATAACCTTCCCTTTCTCTCCACCTATGTATCTGTCATCGCACCTGCTTTCTTAGCTTTCTATTGTTCCTTTCTAACTAGTTTGTACTCCTCACTCTTTTCTAATTAATCTTTTTACATTTATGTAAACCCCTGCACATCAGTGGCGTTTCCGCCTTGTTCAGGGTGAAATGAAAAAAAAAAAATTAAGGAAATGAAACCAAGAAGATACAGTGTGTTGCTTTCTAGGGGACTAGTGTTAGTCATTCTAATGCTTGGCAGAAAAGTTTCTCAATGTGGGTTAAAGGAGAGCAGCTTTGTTTTAGAGACATTCAAATTTACAAGCCACTTCCTATCCATTCTATAGATTAGATTATAGATTAGATTATAGATTAGATTATAGATTATTAGATTATAGATCCTTTAGAAGAGCAGCAGCCAGGTTTACTTTGCAGATTTCTTATTGAGATGGCAGTAAATGGTAGTGTCATCTGCATAAATGCCTACTTGAGGATTGATTACATCAAGAAGATCATTGATGAAGATCAGAAAAAGCATAGGATCTAGGATAGAGCATTGAGGAACACCCATATTTGTATGACAGGATCTGGAAGCTCGCCCATTCAAAACAACCTTCATTTCATGATTTAATAGGAATGATTGGATTAAATCAGTCATCCAAAGATACCATAGCTCTGGAGCTTGCACAAAAGGCCAGCATACCAAAGCCTGTCAAATGCTTTTAAGATATCAAGAGCAACAGATTAAGCTTCATCATTCTTATCAAGAATATATATATTAAGTGATGATCTTTATGATGATAACTGGAATTCCATCACCTCCACTTGCCTTATGAGAGTCAAGTTTAGAAATTATGTTAGAGACAAGCAACAGAGTTTTATATATACATACATACACACATATATATATATATATATATATATATATATATATAGCCTAAACCCACACAAGATCTGAACTCAGCCACAAACAAACACTTAACCCTAAGACCTTAAAAAGGTTAACAGAACTCAAATTACAGACCAACCCCTCTAACACCCCCCCCCAAAAAAAACAAATCCAACACAAATAAACGGTCTTTTCAACTAGATAATTCTCATTTCAAAAAAGTCACCTGAAGATGAAGCAGTCCACATAAAGGGCCAGCTTTGAAACCCAAAAATTTTTGTGTAGTGATACTATGAATTTATAAACCATTGTAACAACCATTACACTATATATATATATATTGCTCAGTTAAGCCTCGTTTCTAGATAGGAAATTGTGCAAATACTCCAGACAACTCAAGTGCGGAGTTTGATAAGAATTTGTGAGCAAAGCACTTGACTTTGTCTGCTGTAGATGTGAGGACTTTGAATCGATTGAATAGAGGAAGGATCATGGGTTTCCTGTGGTTAAGTACACCCTTGCAGAGCTGCCAGTAATCTTTAGAACCAAACTTATGAGATGTTATACGCTACTTCATTGTATCAGCAAACAACAGCTTAGCATCATTTAGGACATGCTTACATTCATTATGAACAGAGACAAAGAGATGCCTATTTGGATCAGATGTGTCACTCCAGTAAAACTGGAAGAAGTGATTCCTCTGGGCAATGACAGCTGAGCAAGCAGGAGAGAACCAAGATGATGAATGAGGTTTAAGTCAGAATTTCCTAGCTGGGATGAAAGAATCAAAGCCAGCTTTTATCCAAGAAGATACTTCAGAGGCACAATCTTGAACAGAGAGAGTAAAAACTTTGTTCCAAGGGATGGAATGGGAGTAGAAAGAAACCTTTACAGACACTAGAGCATGATCAGAGTTTACAAGAGAGCAGAGCTGCATAGAATGACAAGAGTCAGGGATAGAAGTAAGAAAGAGATCCAGAAGAATATCTCTTTTGGTTACTGGGGAAATGCATGGGGAGATCCACCACTTGCATGGGAGACTGAGTGATTGACAAACCCAGCATTTGAACGCCAGAAAGATCAGTGACAGAGTTTTCAAGTCACTTGGCATGAAGAGCATTGAAGTCACTGAACACAAATAGCTTAGCAAATGAGTGATGGGAAATAGCCTTGTCGATATTATCAGAAATACTATCTAGCATGCAGCAGTCAAGAGAGGAAAGTGAACAGTAGAGAAAGAAGAGATAGCTTATTGAGTTTAGCAGAAAGAGGCATAGACACATGTAAGAGTAGACAGGAGATTCAAGAGAGATCTATCTAGCCAGACGTATATGTTCACTGACATAAACACCGAGGACATGCATATGGACATTAGAGTACTTCCTAAAGAAAGGAAGGTATCCAGGAATTGAGAAACCAGAAAAGGGAATTATAGGGTTAAAGTTAGTTTTACAGAGAGCTAGGATGTCAGGAGACCTTTTGTAGAGGAAGGATCCCGCAATGAAAGATTTAGTACAGACATGTTAGAGGAAGTGATGTTGAGGGGTTTAGGTGCTTTTTGCTTAGTTGGTTTATTTTTATATCATTGTGTGTTGTCATGACTTAGAGTTATTTTGGTAAAGAGAGGCCTAGAGTAGCAGTAGTATGTTATAGAAAGGGAACTGGTGCAGTCTGCAGCATAATGTGGTCTCAGGGTTGCTTACTGGTGAGACTTGCAGGGGCACCCATCCATGCATGACATGGCACTACAAGAACCCCAATATTATTAAACTGTTGATCAGAGCGGCCTCTCAAGACGCTACGCAAGAGTTCGAGCTCCTAACTACCAGTCGGAAGCAGCAACCAGAAAACTACCAACCCAGTACACTCAGTATGAAGAGATGCTGCCACCATCCACACACATCACACAAAACTTGTGACAGTATCACTATTAAGACCTGAGGAGAGGAAAGAAACCGAGAACCCCTTCCTAAACAGGAAACACAGGATGAGTCTTTACTCCTGTTCAAGGGAACTGGGTAGAGAATATTTGGTTATGTTATTTGGTACAGTTTTTTATTTGTGTTTCTCTTGTGCCAGTTTGTAATGTTTGAAGAAGGATGATTTTTATCAAGTTCCACAGACTACACTCACTCAAGGCCATTTTTTAACCATTGATCTTAGAATGTGGTTGTATGCAGCTGATAGTTTATATATTTCTGAATGAGTTTAGCACTATGTATGGCATCCATGTGAAGGTCTTGATTTGAGAAGGCTATTTAAAAACATGGCTAACTAAATAATTAAAGTATTTAAAAGGATCTTTTGTGTGTATCAGGATAGACATGAACATCACTATGATCAAATTTTAAGTCTTGGTTTTCTAATAAAAACATTGAGACAATAACATGTAGAATTATTTAAATTCAAAATGCCTAAACAGCAAAATAGATAATTTACAATTTAAATTGTGTGTATTTTGGCAGCATTTCTTCATTAATACAGGTTTCGTTGAATAATATAGACAAGTTTTGTCTATTTATTTTGTGTACGATCCATTCGTATTGTCTGATAAGCTTGATGGTGCTATGGTTGAAAGACAACAAGACAACAAGAAATCACAGTAATTGTTGATTTTTTTATCAGGTCTAAGCTTTTGACTTACATAAGCCATTATCAAAGAATAAACATTAACATATATTGAATATAGAACATTTAAGCTATTATAAGCTTAAATTATAAAGTTACAATTTTTGTATAAGTCATTAAAAATTGTAATTTGTGGTATTAAAATAAGCACATTCCATCTCCCTTCTTACTTATAACAATCAACTATAATAAAATAAATGCTTTTAGTGCTAAAGATGAATTAGTCAAAGCTTCATAAGTCTCTACTTAGAGTTTTGTGCTATATTCAGTCAGTTAAGTGCCATACGTGATACATGCTTGGGCGATCATGTTTCGAAAGAGACATCACTGACTGGGCAGAAGATTATCCCGTAGTAGGTTGCCATTGCTTTCTGCGGTATACTGGTTGCCGACCAAAGCTATAGAACCCAATCTGTCTTGTTATTTATCCCATAACTGGAAGGAATAGATGGATTAATACCTTTCCCAACAGCATTTGCGTGTAAGTGAATGCAATGAATTCAGCTAGAATTTAAACTCGGCTCCTCGATTTCTCATTCTGAGCTGATATCCACTGTGCCACAATGCACATCCTTGTGCTATATTACATAGTCTAAAAATTTTAAGTTTTCTGTACATATAATTTGGATAAACAAACCTCTGAATTATATGCCAAATAAATTCGAAATTGTTAAATTGTACTTTTTAATAAGTTCAAATGTAATTAAATTTCCTTTAAATTTTGTTACAATCAGTTATATCTAAATTATAAATTAATCAATTGTAAACCATAGTAAAATTACTAGAATCAAATTTTCCACCTCAATATGTCAGTCTTAAAATTTGGGCAAAAGAGAAAATTAAGTTTTTTTTCTTCAAATATTTAATTTTTATAAGGTGCTAATTTTTTTCCTTTGCTGTAAGTGTTGTCACTAGTAAAGTTTTTTAATGCTATATAAATGCTGACTAACCCAAGCATAGAGAGTACTGAAATAAATGAAGTAATGATAGTTTCTCAACAGATATTTTTAAGGTATGTAGCAATATTAATAGAATGCTTTCAGAAATTAAAACAAAGTGAGCATTTTCTTCTGCATGTCAGATCATAGGAAATGACTGAAAATACTCTTTTATAGAGAAAAGCAATATTATAAATGGAGAATGCAAATATTATTCAATAAACAGTCATATGGCTCATATAATTTTTTTGTGTTAGAGGAGGCTTCAGAATATTGAGAGACAAGAAGATTTTGCTGAAAACAAAGAAAAGAATACTAGACTGTTATGTGGTACTGTCCTATTTTTAACCAAAGAAAACTCAAAAAAGAAATTTAATAAACACATCTATCTGAGCCATTTTTATAGAATCCAACATTATGAAAGAGTATTTAACTGCATAGCCATACATAGAGCAACCCAGACCTACAGAAGTCAACTGTCATGCTGTTTTGTTTTCCCCTTACCACAATGGCAATGAGAAACTGGATACTGCACAGCATCAAAGGAAACCGCCTGAACTGATAGCAGACAATAGTAAGAACTTTTCAAGTTAACATTCTTTTGTACTTTATTCATTTTATATCCAAGTTAAAAAAAAAAAGCAAATAATTAAATAAATTTTCTATTTGTAATATGCTAAAGTAATTTGTCTTTCTCTTTTGCCATCCAACTTCAAATATTCAAAAGTTTCAACAAGGCCTATTTTTCAACCTTAGCAGATAAACACCAAGCATTCAAAAGCTAGTAACCTTTTTTACTTAAAATTCTGATACCCTCAGTAAAATCTGCAATGCTGTCAATGCTCATATTTCAGGCTAAAAGTAGCAAAAACTCTAAAGTTACACCTAATTCACTCTTGTTAAATAATTATATGTTCAATCCTCAGTAAACAGAAGTTGACAAATTAAAAATCAAGCAAGTGCACAAATTTAAATATCTAGGAATTGTTTTAACTAAGGACAGAGAATACAACACCGAAATCTAAAGGTGCATTAGAATAGCAAAAAATGTCTTCCAAAAGTTAAACAAAGTATCAAGTCATGGGAAAATTTCATTGGAAACAAAGAAAAGAGTACTGGACTGTTGTGTAATATCAGTCCTCCTATATGGCAGTGAATGTTGGACAATCTCCCCTCAGATGAAGAAGAGACTCGAGGTAATAGAAATATGGAGAGGCCAACTGTTGTATTTTGGTAAACTTGCATGTGTTTTCATCTACCAACAAGTATGTCTACATACATTTATATATTGGTCAGCCTATAAACTTTTTAGCTGACCCTCATATGTGTAAGAGTTTTAGTAACATGTTCTTATTTGTCTGTACAATGATAATGTTATAATAAAAATTAATTTCAGACAATAGTAGAAAAAACAGAGAGTGCAGTGCTCAAAACAACAAAGATACTGAATCATATCTGAATATTTCATAAAATAATCAGAATATAAGGAAGTGCTAAAAAAGTTCTCAAACTGATCAAAAAGCCTTTATTCAAATATTGTGCTATTTGATCATTTTGTCAGATTTGTTAAGTTCATTTCAGAAATTCATGCATTACAAACTAGTTTCAAGACTACATTGGCTGAAAACAGAAGACAAGTATGCTATATTGAAAAATTCCTGAATTAATAAACACATCTATCTGAGCCATTTTTATAGAATCCAACATTATGTATTTAACTGCATAGCCATACATAGAGCAACCCAGACCTACAGAAGTCAACTATCATGCTGTTTTGTTTTCCCCTTACCACAATAGCAATGAGAAACTGGATACTGCACAACAGTTTATTGATGAATTTCAGGGATTGGACAGCAACAAAAATACTGTAACTAAAACAACAAATATAAGGACTGGATACAAAAATAGAAAGTGGCATAAGACAAAGCTGAATCTTATCAATTTAATTCAGCTGATATAGCATGACAATCATTAGAGAACTAAAAGTCCTACCAGGATTTATTGGTGGACACAATCTTAACAACCTAAGATATGCCTAGAAATTATTATACAAGGTAGTAAAAGAAAGTAGTAGGAAAGGACTAACCATCAATTGTAAGAAGGCAGAATGTATGAGCATTAGCAGGGAATAGCCCAAGATGCCAGCTACAAATTAGAGAAATCAAAATCAAGCATATACAGAAATCTAACTATTTGAGAAGTGTTATAACAAACAAAGGAATATGTGATGTAGAAATCCAAAAGTGCATTGACTTTCAAAAGCTAAACAAAGTATTAAGAAACATGAAAATGTTGTTATACATAAAGAAAAGAGTTCACAACTGCTATGTAATGCAAATTTTCTATATAATAGTGAATGCTGAGTAATTTCCTCAAAGATGAAAAAGAGACTTGGAGCAACAGAGAAGTGATTCTATAGAATAATCCTGACAATAACTTGGATGAAACATGTGAGTTAGAACAAAGTTTTAAGGAAATTGGAAACAAAAGGAAATTTCTGTCTATATTTCGGAGATGAGGTATTGTAACAATTTACATTATTTACATAATTCAGACTGTTATCCTGATCTTTATTGCCCTATTCACAATGTTTTGGCTGTTGTATACTCCGTTCTTCGTCAGGTGATATATGCCGGAATTTCAAACCAAATCCTTTATTTAGTCCATGGGGTTCAGTCAGTTAAGTGCCATACGTGATACATGCTTGGGCGATCATGTCTCGAAAGAGACATCACTGACTGGGCAGAAGATTATCCTGCAGTAGGTTGCTATTGCTTTCTGCGGTAGACTGGTTGCCGACCAAGGCTATAGAACCCAATCTGTCTTGTTATTTATCCCATAACTGGAAGGAATAGATGGATTAATACCTTTCCCAAGAGCATTTGCGCGTAAGTGAATGCAATGAATTCAGCTGGAATTTGAACTTGGCTCCCTGATTTCTTGTTCTGAACCGATATCCAATGCACCACAATGCACATCCATAACTGACCATGGGGTTAGATTGCTCTAATTTCATGTGCCATGTTTTTGGATACTTTAGTGTCAGTTATTTCCCTTTAGTAACTCAACTCTTCACTAAATAAATGATTTGATTTGAAATTCCAACATATATTAGCTAAAGAAAATCAGAACATACAATTTCTGAAATGTCATGAATATGGTAATAAAGATAAGGGCAGAAATCTGAACAAAGTAAATAGTGTAGAAAGGACACTTATATTTAGAAACAGAAAGAGTTTAAATTTATGGGACATGACCTATAACAAGTTAAAAATTTTGTGAAATAGAGTAAATTCTTTTTCTTAGTAAGTTAAACAAGAATTATTAGATATTCAGCATTGTGCACTTAATAAAGTTTGATCAGAAAAATCATTAATTTTGATCAAATAAACGTAAAGCTCTGATGGATTCAAACACAAGGTAAATTAATTTCTAAATTCATTAAATCTAGTCATTTTTAATGAAAGGATAAAACCTCATTATTGTTACAAGAATCAGATCAAGTCATCAATTTTATTTCCTATTTAATAATGTGACTCATAAACAATGGTAATTTGGGAATAAGAAATGTTCAGAAATATCAGCTGAAGTTAACATTCATTGTAAACTGAGACAGACAATTATCACAATAGTAAATCTGTAATCATTAACTGGCGATGATATGGCTTTTGGTTGGTGTAAACATTTCAAAGGAATATAAAGACCAAGTGTTTATCTCTCAAAAATAACTAACACTTTCTTGTTTATTTTAATACCAAAAAGAAAAAAAATAATACACCCATGAAAGACAAAACTCTAATTTTCTAAGTGAGTTACTACAACTGTTGTCTAGAGTTCTGAAATGAGATTATATCTGATTAGTTCACTTTTATACCTAGGATCAGAGTGTAGAATCTACTTGATTTCTATATCAGCTGAGTTACTGCAACTTGGTGAGTTGTATTCAAATTCCAGGCTAGTCTGATGCATTCATTTTTACACTAATATCCTCAAGAAAAGCATGAATACATCTCTTCTCCCATGGCTGTAGCTTAAATAGCAGAGTAGACTGAGCTTTCTAGACTTTGGTGGCAATCAGTCTAAGAAAGGGAGGTGTCTGACTTTGAATCTCATCAGGAAGGAAACCTGAAACCTACTTGTTGCTTATTTGATCACTTTGCCAGCCATTCTCTAAAAATTCTGATGAAGTTAAATAACTAGTGAAACATTAAATTTATAAATCATTAATTTATATAAGATTTCTTTCTTTTTTTTTAAGGGTATCATCTGAAGCAAAGTAGTAAACCCACCAAAATGAAGAGGTTACAGTGTATGAAAAAATTAAGGATAAAAACATTAATAGTGAGCAGAAAGAAAAAGGAGTAATCAAGTGACAGTAGATAGTGATTGAGATTGCATTTAAATTTTTGAAGATTAAAGTTGGCTGCAAAACATAAAGCCAAAAGGAAGTTCCACAGGCAAAAAGTGTGGGTAAAGAAACTGTTAACATAGAACTTGTGACTACATCTAGCCAGCTCAATTGTAAATTGATGAGATCTCGACACCAGTCTAGTATTGATTTTAAATTAATAAAGTCTAGATATCAAAGCAAAGAGCTCACCGGACAATTACTATGAAAGAATTCATAAAAAAGGCTCAGAGAGACAATCTTGTGGCAGTGAGTAAGTAGCTGAAGCCGAACTGCCAGATCAAGACCAGTAATACTGCTGATTCTTCTTTGGATCTTATCAAGGAGCTCAAGCTAAATAGCAGGGACACCAGACCATATGTGGCAGCAATATTCTAAGCATGAATGAATGATAGCTGTATAGTTATGTAAGATAAATTCTGGGGAGAAGAATTATCTCACCTGACAAAGTGAACTGACTTTCTGAGTAACTGTCCTAGCAATAGATTTAATATAGTCTTTCTATTTCATGTCAGCTGAGAATTGTTAGCCCAAGAAGGCACAACAAGTCATTTTCCTGAAAGTTAGCATTAACTATGCTGATGGAAGGCAGAGAGGGGTCTCACCGAGTATTTAATTATTAATAAATTATAAATTAAGTCAATACAATTTCATTTAGATTCCTATTTTTTATTTATAACTTTTTAAATTATTTTCATTTAAAACTTATTTTTTTTATTTTCCCATTTTACTTATGCAATCAAAAATGATGAGATGTTTAATTCATTTGTAAACTGAGTTGTATTTATAATAACTTGTGCCTCTGCTAAAAATGAAAACAGTTATAAGAAATTAAACTAATTTTCTATAGATACATATATTTAAATATATCTTACTTTAAAAGATTTATCTATAGAAACAATAATAATTTCAGTTTTCAGTTTTCTAAAATATGAAGAAGAGACTTGAAGCAAAAGAAATGTGGTTTTGTGAAAAGGTGCTGAAGATACCATGGACAGAACATGCAAACAATGATGAGGTTTTGGAGAAAATGAAAACAAAAAAACTTATACTTAATATTAGAAAAAGACAATTGAAATTTCTGGGGGATATAATGAGGAAGGAGGGCTTGGAAAATTTGTTACTCACAGGACAGATTGAGGGCAAGAAAGACAGAGGAAAACAGTGTATAACATACATGATAAGCTTGAGAAAATGGGTGGTTGAACAGGGTTTAGAAATTAAGAAAAGACAGAACTTATTTAGAGCTGCAAGGAACAGGAAATCGTGGAGAGCCATGATTGCATACATCCTGATGAGACATAGCAGATCAAGAAGAAGAAGTATAAATATATCATGACATTTCTACTGCAACCCCAGAAGTATCCACTATGTCAATGTAAACATTTTCCCATATCTATGCAGCAGAGTGCGACTAGCTAATACCTGTTATTATTACAGCATCAGAGAGAAAGCACATGTGAGCAAGGCCAGTATGTTTAAGCACTTGGTCATGGTAACCTGTGATTTTATGCTAGCACAGCCATTGCCAAACAATTCTGTCAACTCAATTTCACTGGCAAGGCTTTGGACAACTTGTACAATGATTTTCAAGAACTTTTCAATGGTGCTAGATACTGAGATTACCTCCACAGACTGATGGCATGAAGAAGTCAACTTTATGATAAATTTACCGTGGTGAGACTTGAACCTTGGGCTCATGGGCAGAAAGCAAACATTCTAATCACTCAACCATGCACGCACCTCTCACTCTCTCTCTCTCTCTCTCTCTCTATACATATATATATATATATATATACACAAAAATCTACAGTGAGCCAAAACCTACCGCGGTTTCACACTACAGATCGTCAGGGCAAAGGCTTTGCCCTGACGATCCGTAGTGTGAAACCGCGGTAGGTTTTGGCTCACTCTAGATTTTTGTGTGTTTTTGCTCTACTTTTGTATATTTTCTTTTGTACTTTGTATCGAGCACTTTTTCTTGTGTTTGGTTCCGTTTGGGGTTTTTTCTTTACTGCGGAGTATTGAATGTTTTGTTCTTGTTCCGTGGGTTTCTTTTTTTTCTCCCCATTTATCCGACGTCTTAGTGCACCAGATTGTAACGGATTTAGGTTCTGTTTGTTAATGGTTTTTTTGGAGGTTTATTTTAGTATAAATTTACGGCCTACATACTTACAGAGTCTAGTTATTATTTATATATATATATATATATATATATATATATATATATATAAAATTCAAGTACAGAATCATTTTAACATCTCACTACATTTCATTGCTACATTTCACTGACCTATATGAAATGGTGCCAACAGACTTTTCCTTTCTCTCTCTCTCTCTCTCTCTCTCTCTCTCTCTCTCTCACACACACACACACACACACACAGACTAATATTACTGTCCAACATACACCTAGACAGACAAGCATTTCTTCACAAACACACACATACATTATTACATACTTTACTGTCCAAAATATTCATCACACATATATTTAAAAATTATCTATTGCTTTAATACATATGACTCATGTATTAAAACACACATTGCTTTAATACATGTGATACATATCTGACCAATAAGAACCAACCCAAAATCATAACATACCAGTATTCTGCACCTCTTTATTTGTTTTTTTTTTTTCATTTTTCTTTCAATCTCTGAAAAAGCTTTAATAAAAGTGTAATATTACATTGGGATACATTTCCTATTTGTTATTTCTTTATTTTATCACACACACACAAACACACACATACACACACACAAACACACATATTGTTAATTAATATTAACTGTTTTATATATGAAAACATCCAACATTCACTGACAGAGCAGCCAGTATAATTTGAAATTTTTTCAATGTTCTTCTTAAAATACTTTTTCAAGAAAATATGTTTGTCAAGTCTATTCACTGTTATCTATCTTTCCAGATTTGATGGGTACTTCCTTCCTAACATTTTGTTTGAAGTAATGTGGAATGTAGATAAGCATTTTGATTATGTTATTATTTTCTCTTTGAGTTACATGTGTTATCAATTTTAGTTGTTGCTGCTGTTGAAACCATTAAGTAATTTAGTTTTTGTTATTTAGTACAGTTCTTTGTGATTCAGTTCGCCAGGTTTGAGGAAGGATAATCCTTGCTAAGACCTACAGGTTTCATTCACTCAAAGTGATTTTAACCATTGATATGAGAAAATAGTTCCTATACAACTGAGAGTTTAGATACTTCTGAACAAGTTTGGTATTAAGCATGATATCCATATGAAAGTCTTGATCTGATGCTATTAAAGAACATGGCTCAAGAGTTTAGGCTATTGTTTTTGTTTTGTAGCAATTTGTGGTATTGAGGAAACCTATCCCGAGCACAGCCTATTCAATATTCAATCTCATATGCTAAATTTGTTGTATCTGATCCAAACACGAAGATATTTCATGTGTTTGGTATTTACTAAATTAACATTCTGAATTTTTATGAAGATTTCAGATATATGTCATCATTGTTTTTATTCCAAATCCAGATCGTAGTTTCTGTTTCGGAAAGATTTATTTTGAGTCCTATTTTTTTGAACTCTGAAATACTTTATACTGCATTTTATGTATATGGATTGTTAGTAGCATGTATTTAGTGTTCATCTTTTTTGTCAATAAGGATGTGCAATTTGTTTAAAATGTAATTGATATATGGAAAGGGATATATATATATATCATTCAAGTAGTTAAGTGGTTAAGGCAAATGTAACCGGGTAGAACAATCTAGCATGTAGAGGTAATAGACGGTGGGTATTCATTGTATACAGTATCCTGAGACTCGTAGCCATAAATCTCTAGTGGAAAACCTCTACTTCTCTAGATCTCTGGACAACCTAGCCTTAGTCTATATTTATGACTGACACCAGCCAATCACATTTCAGTGAGGAGGAACCAAGGTGTATACATATTCATTACCTATTCATTTCATCAGTAATAAAAAAAACTGAAATGTACTAAAAATGACTTATACAGTTCTAAGAAAAATTATAACTGCTACTCTGTGATGAATTGGATATTTTTATTGAGTAAAAAGTAATTAAAAATATATAAATAAAATATAAAAATAACTGAAATTAAGTTGTAAAATTTTATTAATCTGTAAAAAAGAAGTTATACAAAACTGCTAAAAACAAGGTAAAAAAAAGTAATCAAAATTTTATTGTACCAATTTTGGTCAAGTAACTCAAAATGAAGTGTGTACAGCCAGCAGTGGAAATATAAGTAAATTTAAAGAGAAAACAATAACATAATCTAGATGTTAATGTGAGATAATATTTCAAATAAAAGGTGAGGAATGGAGCCCCCATAAATACTAGAAAGAGCAATAAAAGCTAGTGAATTTGATTGAACTATTTTCCTTAGAAATTATTTTAAGAGAAAGATTTTATGAATTTTAATCAAAACTAGCACTGGCTGCCCAGTCAATAAATAACAAATGCTTCCTTATAAAAAGAAAGTTAATATTAACGCTACCATAGATATACAGAAATCAGTATAATTGCTTATGAATAACCAATCTTATATAGATTCAAAAAAATAAACTGGCTTAAACACCTTTTTAAAGTAAAAACATCTTTAAGATATTTCAAATAAAATCTACATTGGTAGGTACATAAAAATATTAGGTTGTCACACATGAAATTATGCATTTTTTGGTTGGTGGTTGATATGATCGTCTAATGATGTAACCTCCTTAGTGTATAAAAAAATCTTGATTTATTCTTGACTCTTTTTTCTTTCCAGATAATTTTTCTTTCAATATATTGTTATTCATAAGCCCAATGAAAATGATTACAATGAAATATCAAGTAATCTTACTGTATGAGTATAAACTGAAAAAAAGAATAATTTTTGTATCAAATTATTGCATGCAATGAGAAATGGATACTCTTTGACAATAGTAAGGGATTAGGCTAGTGGTTAGATGCAAGTGAATCATTAAAACAATACCCAAAACCTTCACTGCAATCTAAAAAGTTAACAATTACTGTATGGTGGTCTTTCAAAAGGGTTATTCATTATTCATACTTGCCTCAAGAGAAAACAATAACAGCAACCTCATATTGTGGAGAAATTGAGTGTATGCACAAAATTTGAAAAAGAAACGTTTTAGACCTGTGAATAGAGATGGCACAATTTTTTCTGCATTGATAACACATGACAACATGCTTCTCAATCAACTGTCCAAAAACTGCATAACTTGAATTATGAAATTTTGCCACATCCTCCTGAAATCTCTCCTACTGGTTGTCACTTATTTAAGCATTTTGGGCTTTTCATATGCAATAAAACATTCTCCAATAAGGAAGAGTAATAAGTAATTGAAGCATTTCATGTGTGACAATCTTATATGTTCAAATAGTCCATCAGCAAAACTAATAATAAAAAAATGTTGAAATAACTTGTAGAGGAACAACCTTCTTTTGAATCATGTGAACTGACACTACAAAATCACAAAAACTTTACCAAATAACAGAAACAATATCACTTGATGATTTTCAACAACAGTAACAACTAAAATGAATAGCATATTTAACTTGAAGAGAAAATAATGACATAATTAAGATGTTGATACTCCACACTACTTTAAACAAGAGTTTAGTATGGAAGCCCTCCATCAATAATGGAAAGAGCAATAATAGCTTGTGGACTTGAGAAACCTAGTTTTATGAAAAAATGTTTTAAGAGAAGGATTTTATAAATTTCTACTGAATCAATGAATGGTAAATGTTTCTTCTAAGGAAATGGCTAATACTATCATTAAAACTTTTTAGAAGAGAATAAAAAAGTTCTATATGGAATTTTAACTTAATAACAATTTTGCATATTTGAATCCTACAACAAAGAAAAAGGCATTGAAGATATATATAAATATAAAATAAAATATTTTTGACATTGGTGATTTTTTTAATCATTTTACCCCAAGCAAGGCAGGATTGCCACTGGTTCACAGGTACAGGTACTAGGTACAGGGGATGCTGAAGAAAAGATAAGAGATGGATAGGAATTAAGTAGATAGAAGATGGCAACAGATATTGCATTTAAACTTTTAGAGATTGTAGCTATCAGGGAAGCAAGCAAACAATAGGGAGTCCCACAAATGGAAAGTGTGAGAAAAGAAACTATAGAATAGAAGAGGTGTTTACATTTAGCTATATTGATGGTAAAAGAGTGAGATCTAAATGCCAATATCTATTGCCCCATAATACACACCTCACATGTCGATGAATACATACAGTGAATTCTTCTCAAAATCTGTCTTTGTATCAACACAGCTTGCTCTGGAGTGGACCTTAGTCATAAAGAACTTACCAGTGGCAGGATGACAGGTAAGATGATAAAACAAACAAAACTTACATGCTGAAGTTGAATAAGAAACGTGAAAAAATAAAGTGCTCATTGTTTCATGTTTTGGAAAGAAAACATTGTTACATGTTCATTCTGAGATGGACTAATTGAAGTTGAATGGCAATTGTGAGACTCAAGTCTGAGGACTTTGAAGTTTGACAAAAATTCAGTCTGTTAGCACTGAATGCCAGGACTATTGTTTTGTAATATCAGAGAAAGAAAACAAAGATCTTGAATTGTTTTCCTGTTGAAGTTTGAGGTGCTAAGTACTTTACCTAGAGAATCAAACAATTTGATATAATTATCACAATTGTTAGTATTATTTGTTAGCTTAAATTATTTTGGAGCAACAGAGACACTGTTGTGCACTTATGTAAAAGGCAAGTCCTTTTAAGCAAAACTGTGAGGTTTTGTTTATTTTTTTTACAGTTATTATAGAGAATATAAATATGACAGTTATTTGAAGTAACTAAAGATCCAAACTGAAAACCTCAAAGTAAAATAAGGAATATGGAAACATTACAGACAATGGTAGAAACTTTCAAATCTACTGCACTGATATCGAAATGATTATTTGGATCAAATATGCATATGTGCTGTATGCAATAGACTTCAGTACTTTTTATTGAAATTAAATTATTAATAGTAACAAGTCGTTTCATTTATTACTCATAGAAATATATTCTTTTCTTTCAATGACTTTATACTAATATTCTCAAAGTTTTTGAGATCCATTTTGATAAAATGTCTTTGACTTTAACAAAATAAGTTTATCAATGTAATTTTGAACATTGAAGCCATCTTGAAATGCTTAACCTGATCAGAAATGCTTCACTGATTGAAAGAAATGATGAACCAATAGTATCATGTCTGGTAAAGATTAGGAATCTCCCATTCTAACTAAATTATTTTTATTTTTTATTTTTTTTGTTGGCAAAGCAACACATGGACAAGTGTAGTCAAATAGCATCATGGCTTGACCCATAGATAATCTTTTTTCTTTAATTACAGAATTCAAGCTTCAAAAGTGATGTCTGTAACACCAAACAACAGCAGTTTCAACTTTGGCAATTTATAATACAGTGAGCCTTTCATATCCTACCATATACAAAGTAATAATATTTTTTCCAAAAGAGTTTTTTATTGTTCTTAATGCAGTTTATCTTGATCTTTTATGTTACAAATCACTGTACTGAGCTCCAGTTACAATCTTCTACAAATCATGTTTCCATTTCTCACAATAAGTGAGATGTAATATGGTGAAATGTTACTGAATGTTGAAACTGTTTTCTATTTTTCTAATCTTCCTTATATTTTTCAAATGTCATACAAATTCTGAGTAACAAACACCAGGTTTATAAACTGTTATAGAGTAGATAATACATCCCTGGTAACACAAATGAACTAGGCTATACACCTTAAATAAAGAACTTCAAGTGAGTCAAAAAATCCTGTTGTAATCAGTTAAGATTATTTTAACAGATGTCACAGTGAGTAGTGTAAGCAAAACTTAATGCTGTAGGGGCCTTGGCTATGCTTGTCAAATTGGTCTTGTGCCAAACACAAACGAAGTCTCCACAATTTAAATATCAGAAGGTTGAAGGTTGGATGTTGAAATGTGGAAGGATAAAATATTTCATCTGTACATTAAAGTAAAGATTTATTAGCAGAATGACAAAATTTTAAGAAGATAAATATAAGTAAAATTTTGTTAATTGAACACTATAACATATTTGTGAGAAGAAAAATGTTCATTGAGAAAATACACATAGTTAAAATTGTTCTAAGAGAACTGTATTTAAAATGTCCCACAGAAGTTTAGAGTTCATGATTGATAGTAGTAAATATCTGAGTGTCCCGGGTTGTATACTGATAGTAGCAGAATGTGAAGTCTTATGTTCCTTCACCTTTTTGGTAGGTTGGCGACAGGGTGAGAAAGAAGGTGAAACAAATAAAGAAATTTTACTTAGAGTGTCCTGTTGTTGTTGTTGTTGTTGTTGTTGTTGTCTTTGGCCGAGTGGAGTAAAAAAGAAGAAAAGAAAATTGGAAGTAAAATGAGATATGACCAGTCAGTTTCAAGTTTCTTCCTTATATTGTGAGATGCTATCAGATACCACTCCCTTTCTGACTAATTTGGACCAGTCACTGAACATGGTTTAAGTAGTGAAATTTATATCATGTGACCGACTCCAGCAAGCATTTTCTTCTTTAGGTGTGAAAAAAAATTTGACTGACTTCATTTTGATTTCCTATCCAATCAGGATCCAGAATTTTACTTTTCACACTGACTTGTGAAATTTGCCTTGGTCTGAGTTTTCCCAAAATGTTTTTAGTCTTTTGAATCCGGATTTTGAGGGTGTGCAATTTTACTTTATGTGTTTTAGTTGACTGTTGGATGATATAGGATTTGTATCCTATAATACTACAACTGCTAGAAAGCAAGTTATAAAATAAACTAATTCCAACATCAACTGTGGAAAATCATCAACTAAAATAGCTTGAAAGTCATCAATTTTAAATTTTCTTGGTCAGCTGTAATGTGGTTTACCCTCCAGGTCAAATTCTTGTTTCTTGAACTTCACAAATCATTCACAGTGCATACTGCTTCCAAGTAAATTATCTTCTTATGCTTCATATTCACTTTATCACCTTTTCTGCACACACATAAACTCAGATATACATAACACACACACACACACACACACACACACACACACACACACACACACACACACACACATATATATATTTATTTAAAGTTTATAACATAAGTGTGTTATAACATCACTACAAAGTAACTATTTTGCTTCAGTAAAATTCTCCACAAATACACTTTCTTTGGCATGAAATCCAACATGGTTAATGCTATGAAATATAAAGTATATATATATAGGTTTTTTTAGTTTTTTTTCATGTCTGCTATCAGCTCTGTGTTATCTACATATGGTGTTCAACCTACTATATATATATATATATATATATATATATATATATATATATAAGGGCACTAGTGTAGCTAGTATTTTTGCCACTAGGGAGGCCCTCAAATCTGATACATTCTTTAAAACTTCACGGTGTTCAATTTGCATGCAGGAATCATGAATGTAAAAAGGCATGCTTCAACTGGCCCTCTTTTGCAAGCTTCCAGTTGTTATTTTTTACCAAAAAACCTTAAGTTAATCTGTGGGTAAAAGTTAAAGATTTCTTTTTGGAAAAGATTCAACATTTTATCTAATTCCAGCAACATTCTTTTTTTAACTGCTTGCTGGCTGATTGAAATATCTCACCCCCAGTGAGAATGTAACAGGCATATTTAATAAGGATCACCTTGGCTTAGACCTAATTATCAATAGCATGCTCAGGCTTAATAATGTAAAACTGATAACTGGGATTAACATCAGTTGGCAATTATATCAATGTTGATTATACAATGGGCCAAAAGTGCCATCCTGAACAGACCACCCTCTTCACCTCCTCTTAGCTATGCCCCTGTATAGGGGGCTGTTTGGTAGCTTAAATAGGTTTGGATTTCCAACTAGTTCCAGGTCTTGATATTTGAAAACTAGATAAAAATGAAGATTTTTCAAAATTCATTTCAAGGCAATTTGGGCTGTCAAACCAAACTTGAAAGTTTGAAGCACCCCAATATTCTGCCCATTTGTTTCCGTCTTCTTTCTTATTTAATGACATCCCACATTATGCAAAATTGAGAGTGATCATTATCAGACACATGTTACTAGCTTTTGCTTATGAGTTCTATCCAATCAGGACCTTGTGTCAGACTTGGTTATGGGTAAAAATATGACTACAGTATTGAAAGGTAAAATATAGTTTTTGTTTGTTAGTTTTACTTCAATGATATTAATTTAGAAATTAGCATTCAAATATTTTGGCAGACAAACTCATTTATTCTTTGTTTATTAAAATCCTCCAAATTTAGATTGAAACTCTTCTATCTTTCCAATGACAAAATGCATGGATCCAAAGAAAGATCTGAAGAAAGAGACAATATAAAATTAGAAAAGGAAGAAAAAATAGCAACAGATGAATCTGAGGAAAGAAAATATGAATAAACCAATAAAAGAAAAATATAAACTGACCAATCAAAAAAAAAAAAAATGTATCATCCAATCAAAAGGAATATAAAATATGAGTAAACCAATAAAAGGAAAATAGCAACTGACCAATCAAAAAAGAAAAAGAAATATTATGAATGAAGTAATCAAAAGGAATAAAATATAAGATCTGATCTCTCAAAATAAGGAAAGATATAAAAGAGAATATAAACTGATCAATCCTAAAAGAAATACCATCTTTTGAATAGAGGATCTTGATATTCAGCCAATTTTTCTCTCATATTTTATCAGATGTTTTTTTTTTTTGTGATCATCAATTTATTCAGCTTAATAGAAAACCCCATAATTTCTATTCAGCAAAACCTCACATAACCTAAGTTTAAATAGCCATATATAATCTTGTTTACAGAGCCAGAAGATAACACTGAAATATTTCTTTGAATAGATTGGGCTTAAATTAGACTGTTGGCTAATGAATCAAGCTTGCATGAGTACAAGTCTATATTTCAGCTGTTAACAGCTATAGTAATGTATACATAGACACAGTTTATGTGAAATTCAGTTCCCTTTTCCCAATTTTCACCTAATGATAAACATCTGCAAGGATGTAATTTTATACACACCTTTGAATTGAAGATCCACAAATTTAGTGATATCTCTCTCCTTGTTCATTACTTTCTTTCTTTTCACCTCAGTCACAAATTAAAGAGTTACTGGCTGGTTTGTATATGTTTGCAGCTTACCTTTTGTGTTAATGAATCTTTTGCAAGCATTTTATATTCATATGTATTTTCCCCTGTTTCCTGTTGCCTTGAGGATTCTGTTTTGAAAGTAATCTCCAAATGATCAGTATTCTTCTTTTATGTGCCGTGTCCTTTTATAGTATAGGCCCTCCACATATTGTAGCTCTTAATAAGTTTTGACTTGTCATTCCGCCCAAACCCTGTTCTGCTATCCACTTGCCCAAGCCCATTAAGTTTGTCATACATTGTTTCCCCTGTCTCTCTTCCCTCTATTCGCCCAGTGAGTATCAGATTTTCCAAGCCCTCCTTCCTCATTACAAACCCAAGAAATTTCAATTGCCTCTTCCTGATGTTAAGTATAAGTTTTATTTTTATTTTTATTCCCTCCAAACCTTGCTATTGCTCACATGTTCAGCCCATGCTATCTTCAGCATCCTTTCTGTTGCTTTGAGTCTCTTCTTCATCTTTGAGGAGATTGTCCAGCATTTGTTGCCATACAAGAGAACAGATATCACATAACAGTTCAGTACTCTTTTCTTTGTTTTCAACAAAATTTTCCTGTCTCTTAATACTCTGCGTAGCTTTTGGAATGCATCTTTGGCCATCCAAAGATGACTTCAGATTTCAGTGTTGCACTTTCATTCTTTGTTAGAACACTGTACCTGCTTGATTTTAATATACCTGACTTGTAATTTGCATTTTGGGCTCATCTTTTTGCAGATAATCAGGCATTCAGTCTTTTTGTAGTTTATGCTTAGTCCTTTCTTCTTGCTTTTCTTTGTTTCATTTGGAGGTTTTGTAGTTTCTTTTTCATGTCTGCTATCAGCACTGTGTTATCTGCATATCTTATATTGTTTAGATTGTAGCCACCAAGGATGAATCCTGGCAGAATTTCTAGTTCTCTCAGAATTGCTTTGGTGTATAGGTTGAATAAATCTGATGAGAAGAGAAGACATGTCCTTTTCTTACACCCCTTTTTATTTTTGTATATCTGCTGAACTCATTTCCTGTCAGGATGCAGGCAGTTTGCTGCCTGTATAGGTTCCTGATTATTATAATATCTCAAGGTCAAGTTTGCTGAGCAGCTCTAACAGATCTTTGTGGCATACTTTGTTGAAAGCCTTAGCATAGTCTATAAAACATTAGTACACATCCTGCATTTGTATTGCTCCTTCTAATAACATTCTGATAATAAATATCATGTCCCTTGTTCTGGTGTCTTTGATGAATCCACACTGTTCTTGTTTGATCTCTGAACTGATTCTGCTGCATGCTCTATTCATCAGAATTTGGTTGATGACTTTTATTATGTGACTCATTTAGTTGATTGTTCAGTAGAGTTCACATTCTGGTTTCTTAGGCAGTGTTATAAAATAGATCTGCTTAGGTTTTCTGGTATTTCACTACTATTCTAGATTTAATTTATTATTTCTGTAATCTTGTCTATGCCAAAATCAGCTAAGGCTGCCAGCAACTCCATTACAATTCCGTCTGGTCCTACCACTTTGTTTCTGTTCAATATTTTTTGCAGCTTCCTCTTTGGTTTTCAATATTTTTGGCCTAACATTATTTCTTTGTATTGCCAGTTGTTCTCTTTCATCATGAAAGAGATATCCAATATATTCATTCCATTACTGATGTATTTTTTCTTTCTCTAATATGAGTGTTCTGTCACTGGATTTTATGCAGCCTGCTGATGAGCATTTCTTTTGTCCTATTTTCTTATTGGTTATTGCATTTCTTTTGTTCTATTCTTCTTATTGCCCTATTCTCTATTGTTTGTATTGCTTTTGTCTGGGATAAAAATTTTCTCTATTTCTGCACATTTTTCGTTGAGCCATTTTTCTTTAGCCAATCTGCATTTGTTCCTTATTTCATTGTGTAGTTTTCTGCATTCCATTCCATTTTTTTTAATCATATCACCCTGAGCAAGGTGGTAATGCCACTGATGCGCAGGGGGCTACGTAAGAGTGAAAAGATTGGAAAAGAGAAAACTGGAAACCACATCCTAAGGAGGGAACAAGGGATGAGCCTCTTCACCTGTTCAAAAGACGAGGATGGGGTGTGAACCAGGCGATAGTTTAGTCTGTCTTAGCATTGTTTTCTGACTCCTTTGAATGATGTTGAGTATTTCATTTGTGATCCATTCGTTTTTTCTTCTTCATCCATTTTTCTTTGGGATGATGCCATTGGCTGATGTCACTAAAGCTTCCCTTAATGTCTCCCATTTTGAGATTCCATTTCCATTTTGTCTCATGTATCTTCTTTTAACACTGTTCATATATTTTTCCTTCAGGTTCAGGTTGTTCAGGGGTCTGATGTTTTGCAATTTGGGTGCTGCATTAGGCTTCTTCAGTTTCCATAGTTTTATTCTTAGTTTACATATAACAGGGAGGTGGTCACTTCTACAATCAGCACTTGAATAGGTTTTGCAGAGAAAAACAGCATTCCTAAGTCTCTTGTTGATAGTTATGTAGTCGATTTGGTTTTTAGATTCTCCTCCTGGGCTTCTCCATATTCATGTTTGTCTTGGAACCAGGTTTTGGCAATTACCTGGTCATTTGCTCTGTACCATGAGACCCATTTTTTCCCTCCATTAATTGTGAATTACTAGTCTGAATTTGTTAGCTATTTTCCCTTCCCTCTCCTTGCCTACTTTGGTACTTATGTCTCCTAGGAAAATTATAATTTCATATGGCTTACACTGAGCCTTGGTATTGTCTAACATGGAGTAGAAAACTCCTATTTCTTTTTATTTAGCAAAAATATGGTGCAATCTTTTTTTAAGGTAGGTTCAATCATAGCAGCCTCAGGAGAAACTTTGATAAATTAAAGGTAGCTCTCATTTTATGTTGTTGTTTCTTTTCATATCCTTTAGCTGTATAGTTTGTTTTAGAATAATTGTTAAAAAGACCTTATGTTGCCATATCTACCTATTAGCAGCCTCTGTTGCACTTTAGTGGTAGCTAATTCTATAAAGTATATTTTTTAAAAAAATATACCAGAGCATGATATAATCTATTATTATAGGCTTTAATAAACTCCGAATTAGTTAAGCATCTCTCCTCCCAATCTTCTTCTGGACAATATGGCATTTGCATCTCTAAGTCAATTACTGGTGTGTTAATAGTTATTACTGAGAGGGTTTATAAAGCTTGAAATAAAAATGCTGTAGTTGTTGCTTTGGATATCTCAAAGATAAATTCATTTATTTTTGTTTAGTTTGTTAAAAACCTTCAAATTTAGACTGAAAACTTTTTATCTTTTTGAAGGCAAACTACATTGATCCATCTAAATAAAAAGATAATATAAAATTAGCAAAGGAAGTAAAAAATGACAACAGATGAAGTGAAGAAAAGAAAAATATGAATAAACTAATAAAAGGAAAATATAAACTGACCAATAAAAAAATAATAATATGAATTAATTAATAAAAGAAAAATAGTATGAGTAAAACAATAAAAGAAAAATAACTGACCAATCAAAAAACATGAATCAACCAATCAAAACAGAAAAAGAAATAAACAATAAACATTTATGGCTGTTACTTTAGATATCTCAAAGATGTTTGACAAAATTTGTTATGGTAAAGTTAGGGTATTTCTGGACAAACTTTTGATTTGATTCAGTCTTTTTTATTAAACCATAAAATAAAAGTTGTCATGAACAGCCTGTCTTATAGATCTTTTTACATTAATGTGGATGTCACCAGGGCTCTATCCTTGCACCTACTTTATTTTTAACGTTCTTCAATGACCTTCTTGATGTCATCAGTTTTTGATTTCTTGATTCAGTATCTATGCTGATGACACAACTATATACTCCAATCTTAATGGTAAGTCTGATAAGTTTGATCAAATTGGCAACTGCTCTCAAAAGTAACCTTCAATCTCCTGTTAACTGGGACAAGAAATGGCTTGTTAATTTTAGTGATTTCAAAATGAGACAGCTCTCTTTTGTTTTAAGGGATCATTTTTGCCTTCCATCAAGCTCTAGGAGACTGACTCATTGCACCTTCTCAGTCTAATGTTTTTCAATGACATAAACTGAAATGATTGTATTGAATCAATTGTTAGATCTGCTGTTAGGAAAGTTGGTTCACTGTGTCATTCTAGACAATTTTCTTGCCAGAATGTATCTTATATCTTTATAAGTTTACCATTCACCCATGCATTGGATATTGCTGCTACTTCTGTTCTGTGGCTTCTGTTATGTATCTAAAAATTCTTGACAAAATCCAAAGAATCTGCAATATTATTGGTCCTGACCTGTCATCTCATCCTCAATCACTTTTTCATCATTGTAATGTAGCTTCCATGTAACTTTTCAAAAATATCTTTATAGCACTAATGAACTTTTCTCTTTGGTACATTGAATTTAAATGCAGTAATAGACTGGAAACTAGGTCTCATCATTTTACAGTTGAAAATGAGATGTAAGTTCTATGCTAACAGTTTATTCTCTCATATTTCTCACTTATGGAACTCTCTTCCAGCTTCATGTTTCCCAGTCAAGTTTGATCTTCAAAAATTAAATGTTAATTGTCAACTTCTGTCTCCTTAAATCCTGTTCTTTCATTTTTCTCTTTCTTTAATAATAATTTTTCTCAGATTGTTTCACTCACAGTAATCACTTGCAACTTAGTAGCTTTATCACCTTGCTTAAGGTGAAATAATTAATAATAATAATAATAATAATAATAATAATAATAATCTGGAGTAGATCATAGTGATATATTTTTGATCACATTAATAATGTGTCATTTATAGATTAGAAAAGTATTATTTAACTCAGCTAGTATAAAATATGAAATGATCATTTCCTGATAAAATATGAATAATAAAATCATTCATATTTTATATACTAAATTTTACTCAATACAAGGCTTGAGAGCCACCCTGTAGGTAGGCAATCTTATTTGCCATTATAAAAAAAAGCTGTGACAAAATGAATTTTTTTGTTTTTTATAGCAGCATATCAACTCCTCATGAGTCATTTAATGCTAAAATTTAATTTTCTTGGGAGGATTAGAAATTTCTTTTACAAAAATCTATTGTTGGCAATTTTGTTTTTTAATGCATTGCTGGTAATTATTTTTTTTTTACAAAAATGTATTGCTGATGCTTTTACTCCAAAATGTTTAGACTTTCATAGTGTTTTTAAAGTTTGGGGGTTAACTATTTTCCCATAGCTGGGAACTGAACAAATGCTACCACCCTAGGTCAGGATGGACCTGAGAACAACATCAATTAAGAGATGGTTCTGTTTTTCTTAAAATATCCCAATCAGAGGTCTTGCTACCAAATAGGATAGAAGATAAATAATATGCTTTAGAAATATTACAGAACACACTGTCTGAAATGTAGCAATAAAATCATTAAAAATTAAAAATAAAACTTCAGGATTCGTTTAGAGTTAAAGAAATAAGTTTATTATATTTTATGCATAAAAAAGTATATATTCTTACAATTTTTATTACAGTTAAAATTTAATGATTTATTTTATATTATTCTAACCTTTATTTTATTTTTTTTCACAACATTTCAGATTCTTTATTTTCTTCTTTTTTTCATCTGAATATGCAACTCAAATTTATTCTGCTTATAATCCAGCTTGTTGCTTTTTCAGATTTTTTTACTTACACATAATATTGAGAAATTTATGAAAGATACCATATCTGTTAGCCACCTCTACTTTATAATTGTTAATGATTTTCTTTCCTTTTATAGATTTTGAAATGATATCAATATTATCAAAATTATTTCCATATTTATAGATCTTTACTTCAAAGATTTTGATGTGCAGATGATGTAATGACTATTGATGTAGCAAATAAAGTTAGCAGGTCAACTTCAAATTTCACTCAAAGCTATCATATTCACTTCATCCTAATTCTCTCTGGAAAGGCATGAATCCATTACTTCTCTCTGTAGACATGTGTTAAATAGCAGGGTAGATTGGGCTCTTAAGCATTAGTAAAGCAGCTCTGAATTCAGAACTGTAGAGAAGGCAATGAGAAAATATTTTTCACCCTTTTTTAAGAAGTTATGACAATTCACAGATATGAAACAAAGAAATATGGGGAGGGAGATTACTGCCCAAAGAGGCATGACATTAAAAAAACAAACAAATTTCAATTTCATATACACATCTCAAAACTATATTATTCACTATATTATTAATATTATATATATATATATATATATATATATATATATATATATATATAAGAGTTTTATAATTTGCTTGAAGCATTGTGCATATTAGGTGTATGGGTAAATCTTGAAGGCAAAAGGCATAGTCCACAAGTGGATGTTAAAACAAGCTCTCCTACCATTCTGAAGATGAGATTTTGATCTCAAAATAATAAATAGGTAATACCCACCACCTTCTTTACCTTCCTTTATTTTACTAAATGCACTGTGATAGCTTTCAATACCTACCCATACACTATATATATAAGAAAATATTTCCATAAAACTAAATTACCTGACCTTGTAAATAAACTGAACAAAGTTAAACATATGATAGAATTCACTTACATAATACAAACAAAAAAATACTATTTTACCTTTCCTAGATATTTTGCTAAATCATACTGACAATGGCCTAACAGTAAGTTTCTATCACAAATCAGCTAATAAAAATGATCACATAAATTTCTAATCTCACTCTAACAACAAAATAGAATCCATAATTATTTAATTCTATTTAAGAACACTCAGAATTCGTAGATATCAATATGTATATGAAGAGTAGAAATACATTGAAAATACTTTTAAGCTCTCCCAATAACCTAATTATTTCATATTTAATGTGAAACAAAAGGTTTGCAAAATATTTAAAAAATAGAAGAGTGGACCATTGTGACAAATCCAATGAATCAAAATAAATTATTCAACTGAGCAACTCTATCACAACTACAATTAAAAGAATTTATCTAAGCTTAACATAAAATTTGTTACAACTATACCCTGTCTGAATTTATCATGCAAACCAAATAAATCTTAATAACTCAGAAAGTTTAGAATCAATCTTTATGAAATTTTAAGCTTATCCATTTCCACCATTAGTTAAATGCTTAACTGAATTTCTGCCATTTTCAGTGGTTAGTTTTTGAGATTTGGAAATTACTAAAATGAACTGACTGAAGTTAGTATACAGATTAACCTAATATTAGCTTAAGACCTCAGAAATGTAAAAAAATAACTATTTTTTCTTTTTGCCCATAATATTCATTGAAACGTGGAAGAATCTAATAACTGCTAAAAAATATAAAATAACAAAATTATTGAGTGAAGGAATGTCCACATTAGAGATATCAAATAGCTTTGCAGAGATCACTGAATGATAAAGAAAGCTGTCGAAAATATAGCTAAGTTGAGAACTCAAAGCAAAGGAAAAGGCTTTTAGAACTTGCTTCCTTAAGATAAACGTAAACTGAAGTGAGTTATAGCAAAACAATCACTTTTGACCAGCACTCAGATCTTTTAAAAGGCTTTGAGGGAGTCAAGGAGAGCAAAAAGTGTAGAATACTTTATGAATTCTTCTTTTATGTGCCATGTTCCTTCAGGACGTAGGTGATCATAGCTTTCCATGTGTCCCTATCTCTGGTAGCTCTCTATCTCTGGTAGCTTTTAGTGTGCTTTCTCCTTTAACCCTACCCAAACCCTAACCCTACCATCCATCTACTCAGGCTCTTCAAATATGTTATCTGTTGCTTTCAACTGTCTCTCTTTCCCTCTATCTGACCTGTGAGTATCAAATTCTCCAAACCTTTCTTCCTCATCACATGTCCCAAGAACTTGAGCACTCTCTTCCTGATGCTCAGTGTTCATTTCCGCTTTATGAATTATGATCTGTAGAAAATCTCCAAGGCAAACTCATGTCACTAAAGTAAATATTCTAAAGCATCAAAATTGAGCCAAAAAATACATAAAAACTGACTTTTCTAAAGTAATTTTCATGAATGAACCTCAAGTGATATGTGATGGACCTGATAGATGGGGCAAAAGATGGATTTTATCCAATTCAGATGTTTCTGTAACTAAAAAAGGTAACCAGGATATGCTAGTGCTATTTATGGGCTGGAATTGTCAACCAAACTGTTATTAGACTATTCAAATTTGATGAAGGAGTTAAAATGAAGTGCTAACTAGTGCAATTTTATGAAAAAGACTTTCTTTGCGTGGTATATGTCCCAGTCTCACAGTTTCAAACTGAAATGTATATCTATGCACAACAATGCTCCTTCTCATGTATCTAACCTTATCCATGAATTCTTGGAAAATTTTACAGGAGATTTACAGGAGAGAAGATAATGGAATGGCCATCATCAAGTCCTGATCTGAAACCAACTGAAAATCTATGGTGAATTTTGAAGATGAAATTATATAAAGGTAGCAAATGATATAACAGGAAAGTAGAGCTATAGAAAGCAATTAAAATTACCATGTCAGAAATTGAACCTGTTAAAGTAAAAGAAAATCAGGAAAATCAATGGATAATAGATTACTGGCTGTTATTGAGAAAAAGTGTCACTATATTAAAATGCAATGGATTTGCTATTTGTTCTGTGATAGATGTTGATCAATTTTTGATTTCATTATATTTCTATTGAAGTAAAATGTGATTATTTGGCTTTGCCTAATAAATGCAGACAGTAGTTTTACAGAATAATTCAATAACTTCAATAAAACATATTGATACTACCTAAAATTTTAACTCAGGCTTTGTTTTGACATCTAAACTAGTTGTGTAAAATTTGACAATTTTTTAAACCAAATTTAAATTATTGAAGTTCATATGATTTGCTTAATAACCTCAGACAGGATATACTTTCAAAATGACAAATGTCTTAATTAATACAAAACAAAATAATAAAACTTGAAGGTGGCAGTTACTCTATCACCAGTAATAATTAACACATGGAATACATAGGAGAAATATTGGGAAATTTAAATAAAGGATTATATGAACACAAAAGGGTTTGTTTTTTTAAAACAATACACTCAATGCATTAGTTGCTTACCATTAGGAGTCTGGCCCTAATTTTGATTTAAAATTTGCTGCTCTGATTAAAAGAGAGAACAGTTTACTAAAATGAAAGTGTAAGTGAAGTATTCTAATCACTAAGTCATTTGCAGTAAATTTGCGTACAGGTTCCTACATTTTATCTTTCTTGGCAGATCTTCTATTATCACAATATAGGATACTTAATAACAAAAGTGATATAAACATAAAGAAAAAGAATTTGAAATTGGCTTGACTATATACCCAAACACATATTTAAAAAAATATTTAAAAGTTTAAAATTTGAATGCCCTTTTCCTTTCATGTAGTTGGTTCAGCGTAAACATCACTTTAATCCAATTAAGTTCTAAAAAACAGGCCACACAAAAATTTTTTCCACTTTGTCATCAATTTCCTATATATATATATATATATATATATATATATATATATATATATATATATTGGTTATCGTGTTGAACGGTCATTCGCTGTGTTTACAAGATTGAATACTCTCAACTACTGGCGTATTTACATTTTATAAAATCATAACACACTATGAAACAGGCCTTTCTCTTTTGCATGCCAATAGCCTGGTGGGTGAATCTCTGACTGCTGACAAATCAGTTGGGTTTCAGTCCCAGTTTGAGGCAAATGGTTAAACTAGCCACACTGAAGAACTGTGATACAGCAAAACATGTCTGTCTGTGGATGGTTTATATATATATATATATATATAAACCATCCAAGCACATTAAAGAACTAACCTTACAATCAAACTGAAGAATACTACAAAAGCCAGAGCTAGGACCCCCTAGAAATGATACACCTTCATTGTACTAACAACACTCCTACATACACCACAAACTGTGATCTAAAAAAACTTTTTTAAAGAATGTTTTAAAAAATTAAAACTTCTATAGAAGAAAACAATTCTCTAAATTCTAAATTAAGGTTAAATATACAAAGTTAGATTAATTATAAAAACTTTTCTTAAATACACACATTAAAATTTAACTATTACCTTAAATACAAACATACCTATTACCTATTCACCTATTACCTTAAATACAAACATTTAATCTTTCCTCCTACATAAAATTCTACCTATTACGTACCTATTACCTACTTACCTATTACCTTAAATTGTTAACATTCAATTTTACCTCTTACATTAAATCTTACCACAAAATGTGATCTAATTAAAATTAAAACTTTAATAGAAAAAATCAATTCCCTAAATCCAAAATTAAGGTTAAATATACAAAATTAGATTAATTATAAAAACTCTGCTTGAATACAAAAATATTCTGTACAAAATAAGCATTAAGTCCAATCCCATCCTTACTCAGATCCTCTAAGAAATCCAAAGGATATAGTCTAGTCACAAGATAATAAAAACCTACATTCTAACTGCTAATGTTAAATCTGTCTACAAAACTCCCAGACACTCATTAATCAACTATATTCACTACCCACACCACTTTCTTCAAAATTCAAACAGACAATTCACAAGACTTAGTCCCTTATCACTAACCCCCACCAACATCCCACACACAACTCACCAAATATAAGAAAAGAGGCTTTCCATTCCTGTCTACACCACCTGAGGAGACATTGTAGTTTCAATGTCGAAATAAATGTACGATTTGTAGTGGATATATAAAATTTTGTACATGTTCTAAAATATAATTTATAATAAATATTTATAGCTCTCTATATATTATATACCGAGCACTGTTTTAAATTAATGTTTTGGACATTGTAAAAAATTTTTTCTTCATTCATTATTCACTGGTATGTATATATATATATATATATATATATATATATATATATATATTCAAATAAAACTTCAAAAATCAAATGTGTTATATGATCATTTCTGCAAGGAATACTCGCTTTGTCAGTGACCAAATTTATTACAGAAAGCTTTAGAACAAATTCATACACTGGAAGATCACTCAAAATGAAATTCATACACCAGAAATTCACTTGAAAAGAAGGAAAAAAAAAAAAGAAATAAGAAAGAACAGTGGGAGAGGGAGTTAAAAGAGAGAGTAGATTATGTTAGAAGGTATAGTGGACACTTCTTATTTAAATATTACATCTATTGGCTTGTGTATTCAAGAAATCTAATCCCTTGACAGAGATTGAACCTGCATTCCCTTAAAAGGGAAAAACTACCATTTGATGTGGCATGCTTTACTATTCAGTCATGAAGAATTTCACAATAAGAAAGCCTATTTAGGGAAAGCATATCTGCTTCACTCAGATTATTTTTTTGAGAACCCATATTTAATCAGTTTCTTATTCAAAATGTAAACAAAGTAATTTCTAAAGAATTAATGGATTTATTTTTAATCCAACATTTTTCTCTTGAGAAAAAGAATCTGAGTGAAGTGGATGTGCTTTCCTGAAATAGAGTAAAAAGGCCTTGTTAGTACCTAGATGGAAGACTACATACAATAACCTTGGATATGCAGGTGATGTCATGCACCACAGAAAGAGACATTGGAGAGCTGAGTTCAAATTCCAGTCAAGTTTGTTGCATTCACTTATGTAAACATCCTCATTTGACCATGAATTGAAAAGAGACAAGATTTTCTAAGTGTGTTACATCAACCCCAATCAACATGTATTAGGCTAACATTGTCGTGTAATGACCCATGCCTCCCCATTAATCTGGGGCAGGCCTATGTCCAACAAAGGACCTTCACAGGCTGAGAAGAAGAAAAAATTAAAATACATTTGATACACCCAAATATTTAAATATTTAATCATTTCATTTTCGCAAGTTCTGTCTTTTTGAAATTTTGGTAACTGATCATTTAGCACTTGATTAGAATAATGGTACTATTCCTAACAACTGTTTCTTGGTAGATATAAAGCTGCAAGAATTAAGAAAAAAAAGGAAAAGAGAACATGAAAATTGAGGGAGACTACAGATATTGTATAACTACCATAGTTTTCAATAAAACTAAAAACGTAATAATCCCACACAATACATAATTTTCATAAAAATAGGAAATATTAAAAAATGGAATTTTTGACATTTGTAAATCATAATTAAGTCAACTGAAATATTCAAAATATGAAACCAAAAAAATAAATTGGAACTTCATAAGTATATGTTTTTTCCATACAATTTTTATGAAGTTATGAAAAAAAATAAAAAAATGAAATTAACAAATACAAAAAAATGAAATAGTATTTTTTGTATGCTGAAATTGTGCTAAAAATAGTTTGAAATTGCTTTTATTTTACTGAAGTAATCTAATCCAAAGGGTGGAGCAAGTAACCTTTTGTTAGGCTCAGTGGTAAGCAAAGTGAAACACAGAGTAGTGGTAGGAACGTAACTCTATTTCTACCCAACTCAACCCAACCCCACTCTGAAGTTATTCTTGTGATTATCTTAGATTTCTAAAGATCATAAAAATTTAAGGGTGGCAACTTTATGCATTTATGTTCTAAAAGTGGAAGAAGGTAATAATATTAAAATGAATAACAAATGGTTGAAGGTATTTTGTTTCTATATTATGCACTGACAGCATAATGGATATTGGTATGGAAAATAAAACCTGAAAGCCAAGTTCAAGTTCCAGTCTAGGCTGTTTGTTTCACTTTTGCACAAATGCTCTTGTTAAAAACATGAATCCATCTCAACTCTTCTATTTCTTCCCTCCACATCTATGGGTTAAATAGCAATATAAACAAAGTTTTGGGTGGAAACCAGTTTAAGAAGAGAAAAACTTATTTTAAACTATGGGGGATGGAATAAGAAACCACCCTACTAGCTTTTCCAAAAATGCATGGTAATTTTCTGATAATAAAGAAAAATCTGTAGAGAGTTATCAGAACTTACATCCAAAAGGGACATGGCATTAAAAAATCCGTTTCTCTTCTCCCAGATCTTTTTCAAATTCAAAAGAGTTTATATCAACTGAGAGTTTGTTGGTTGGTTCTACAGATATCAGAGAAGCAGCATGTTGGACTTTTGTTCTATGTATTATCTCTGCACTGAAAGTAAAGGAAGTTGTTTGGTAGTATTTATTTCCTACCATGACAGGTAATACTGACTAATAGGATACCAGCAGCAGTAGGAAAGATTCCCTGACCTGACTGAAGATTGTTTTCCACCAACCATGCCATTATTAAAGCCTTTCTCAAAATATGACAGGGAACAGGGGAGAAGAGTCTTTTACATTAGAATTTCAACTCAGTTCTTTCATCATGTTTTTCACGCTGATAACACACATCTATGTATCAACTGTCACACATATACAAATATTTCACACTCCACCCACATCTATTGAACAGGTGAAGAGGCTCATCCCTTGTTTCCTGTTTAGGATGTGGTTTCCGGTTTTCTCTTTTCAAGTCTTTTCACTCTTTTATTTTTTTTTCCAATTGGAGTAGATAGACTAAACAATCGCCCGGTTCACACTCCACCCACATCTATTGAACAGGTGAAGAGGCTCATCCCTTGTTTCCTGTTTAGGATGCGGTTTCTGGTTTTCTCTTTTCCACTCTTTTCACTCTTTTATTTTTTTTTTTTCCAATTGGAGTAGATAGACTAAACTATCGCCCAGTTCACACTCCACCCACATCTATTGAACAGGTGAAGAGGCTCATCCCTTGTTTCCTGTTTAGGATGCGGTTTCCAGTTTTCTCTTTTCCACTCTTTTCACTCTTTTATTTATTTATTTTTTTCCAATTGGAGTAGATAGACTAAACTATCGCCCAGTTCACACTCCACCCACGTCTACTGAACAGGTGAAGAGGCGCATCCCTTGTTCCCTGTTTATGATGTGGTTTCCGGCTTTCTCTTTTTCATTCTTTTTACCCTTACGTAGCCCCCTGCGCATCAGTGGCGTTATCACCTTACTTGGGGTGATATGATTAAAAAAAAAAAAAAAAAATATCTAATGTTACATACATACTTACATACGCATATCTATATACATACATAGGTTTTATTTTTAATCATATTACCCCAAGCAAAGCAATAAAGCCATTAAGATGCAAGAGATTACTGGGTTTTATAGAATATAAGAAAAAAAAAATCTTTATTAATGAGAGAGAAAAAAGTTCCACATGTGAAAAGTGAAATAGAAGAAACTGTAAGCATAGAACTGATGTTACATCTAAGTACAAGGGATCAAAGCTCATTAGATTCAGATCCAAGCACTCTATGGAGGAATCCTTCCTTAATTGACCATTTCTTCATGGATGTAACTATACTCACCACACTTGGCCAATTATTAGTTGGCAAGACTATTCAAACCATAATTGAAGGTCTTGAATTAAAATTAGTTTTTTATTCAAGATTAGTTGCCACCAAAGACTATAGGACCCAGTTTACCCTGCTATTTACCCATAGCTGGGGGAACAAGAGATGGATTCATACCTTTCACAGGGGTATCTGTACATCAGTGACTGTAATGAACTCAACTGGAATTCAAACTCACCTCTCTGATTCCTTAATCGGAGCTGTTATTCATTACACCACCATGCTTCTATACATAGACATCTAAATAAATATCAACTGCTGTCACTTAAACATACAGGCTGTGATGAATAAACTGTTGTCTAAATTAGGCAGAAATGAAAATAATACTGACATCTCATTTTAACAGATACATTTAAGAAAATTACGCAAAAATATCTTGAAATTCTAGAGTAAATTTATTCAACCATGTCATCCACATTGACTTCAGAATTTCCTGCAACTCTTCTGGACAGTCTTCTTGTTCAAGTTGGTGAATGCTGTCATAATCCTTGTCTTCAGTTCATCTTTAGTATTACAAGGAGTTTTGTTGGTCTTTCGCTCAGTTGTGCCTCACAAATAATAATCAAGGGGGTTGCATTCTCAGGAGTTAGGTGACTAAGTGTAAGGGATGATGTGGTCACAAAAATTCTCAAACAGCCTTGACTGGATTATCCTGGTTCATGAAGTCGGGGATATATACTTTGTTGGTTCAATCTCTGGGCTCAAACTAAATGGAAATAGGATTAGCAATAATTGAGCCAGACTAAAAAATAACAAGATGAAATATTCTAAGAGAGTGGAACAAAGACAATCTACTCCCAGAGATTAATTAAAGATTTACTTCAAAATTCCTTGAAGGATATCCAGATTGGCATAGATCTGAACAAGGCTGGCAGGAACTATGGTTGGAATGCTGTGATAATGACAGCAAAAATAAGGACACTAGTCTGACTGTAAATAATGATAGCTCCTCATCTAAGAAATTCAGACAGAAATAGTTGTTTACATATGTTGAAATGGCCATACACATAAGATATATATATATATATATATATATATATATATATATATATATATATTCATTCACATAGACAAAAAACAAACATATAAATACATACTTATGAACCTATGAGCTTACTTTTTTCCCCTTAAGCTTGTTGAAAGAGAAGGGAAATAATCTTAGTAATCTAAAAGATTTTTTAAATTTTTTTCTTAAAGATCCTGAAGCCAGAGTTCTTTGATCTTTTGTTTACTTCTTTTTATTTATTTCCTATTTATTTTGTGAGGAGAAAAGATATTTTTATTCATAAAATGTTTGTGAAGAAATAAATTTCACTTTTCAAATAGAATTGGAAATATAAAAAAAACAAAAACAGTTGATTTGTCTGTTGATAAACAACTTGAAAGGAAAGCATGAAAGTTTGATTTTGTGGAAAGTTGGGCAATGAAGGCAAATTTGAATCAAGAAAACTGGAAAAATTTGATGACATCATTAAAGACAATTTTTTTATTATTTTCCTGAAGCAAAATAATATCGCAGAAAAGATAAAGGCAAATAAATACCATAAATTCTTCTGACAAGTATCCTCGTCTTTGTTATTTTGATCCCTATGTTACAGCTTGTACATTCTCTGGCCTTCCTGGGTGTATGTCAAAGCTAGTAATCTTCAAAGAATTTTTAACAAAATCCTTTATCTTATTCATATTTTTTAAAAATATTATTATCATCAATGCAATTTAAACAAATTATAATTCTGATTTACAAAGCTTCATGGTAATTATTTTTAACAAAAACTAAAAATACTGGAATTTTGTGTCAGTAAACTTAACTATTCTGTTCAAAACTGCTTGAAAACTACACTGGGCAACAAAGAATTTGTAAGGTAAAATGCAATATATTTTAGACTAAATAAAGTATTCTAATTTTGAATCTGTACTCAATTGTTTTCTATATCAAGATTTTGCTTTAGCATGTGCACATATGGAAAAATTTTCTCTGGACAATAAATAAAAACCTTTTATCTTCTTTCCAGACAAATGTTGTACTTAACTAAACTAAGTACACTGATTTAAAATCTGTTCTCAGAATTTTCCTAGCACAGTAGCTTTTTAAATATGCCCGTATTATATTTATGCTTAGGGTAAATAATATCTTAATAGCATATTTGTATTTACTGATTGTATAGGATTCATTAATACAAAATTTTATTGGTCTCATAGGAATGAAAACTATGCTGATTTAATAAACAACATGCTGAAAGTATATCAAAGAATTTTATAGAACTTGGTAGTGGGTATACATTTTTTTGGGGTTTGGCAAATAGGAAGGCCAGCATCATGATTCAGGAGTTGGTTTTGCTATCAAAAAATGTTTTTGTGAAAAGCTTCATGTCTCTTCCAGCTGATGTGAGGGACAGAGTAATGTTGGTGAAAATTACTCTCAAAAGCAATCCCTACCTGATAATAAATCAATGTGTATACTCCAATAATGATCCATGCAGACGAGAACAAAGTGACATTCTATCTCCAGCTGAGGGAGGCTGTTTTGTAAGACTGTAATATAACAATCTGGCCCCACCCGAGGAAGTGATGCAAGCGATGGTGTTTTCCATCTGTGAAGGGGGCGGCGAAGCGACAAGACAGGTGTTTGTGAAATACATCCTGTCAAGGCCGGAGCGGATGTCATTTTGACCTTATTTCCGACAGCGGCGGAAATGGCTACAGAGGCAAACAGATCAGGTGCCTCTTAGAATTACGTGGGTGTTGCGTGGGCGAGGCAAAAACCGGAAGGAAGGTCCCAGTTCTAGAGGACTATATAAGGACCTCGACACACGGATTCGCCAGTAGCAGAGAACGGCCGGTGGAAGCAGAGAGAGACAACACAGGCAGACTACACTCCCGTCAGCCATTCTATATGCGCCCTCACCCTCCTGTTCTCTATTCCACACAGTTCGTCGTTATTAATAAAAATATAACCTTATATTTTTATATATGCGTGTTTGTTGTTTTGTCGTCGTACGGCGATATATAACAAGACTCCCAAAGAAGACAAACTTATTGTCCTTGGTAATTTTATTGCTTGAGTTAGATCCAACTCTGATACATGAGGTGATGCATTTTGAAAGCATGATATTGGGCATTCAAATTCAAATGGGCTTCTGCTCTACTTCTGTGTAGAACATAGCTTAGCCAATCATGAATACCATGTTTCAACTTAGGGACATTCATAAAGTAACATGGATGTACCCTAGATTACATCATTGGCCCACAATTGACTATATTATTACCAGAAAGAAAGACATCTAGGATTTTAAATAATGCAAGTTCTACTGGACCAAGTATCGTTTGCTCCATTCCATATAGAAGTTTCATATCCAAATATAATAAATATGCCATAGAGAAGAAACTTAAAGCAAGAATATCACTTGAGGGTGACGTTGACACAGCTTGGGTTGACATCAAAAATAAAGTTCTTGAAGCCGTGGCAGAAAACATAGGCCACACAGGAAGGAGAAGTAAGAATTAATTGGATGACAATTACGAAGTCATAAATGAGTTTCTACCTCAGAGACATTCAGCTGAGTACCTTACTGATCCCACAAACACAATCAAGAGAAGTAGATATCTGAACATAAAATCTACCATGCTGAGAAATTTGAGGCAAATGAAAGATGACCAGTTTAAGAAAAAAGCAGAGTTACTCTAGCACTATGCCAATAGCATTGACATCAGGTATTTCTGCTCTGAGATGAAAGCTGAGTATAAACCAAGCAGCAATACAGAGACACCAATATGTGACCTTGATGGTAAACTCCTTACTGATATTGATGCTATCAACAGACAATCAGTAGATCACTTTGAACAGCTTCTGAATAGACCCTCACAGATCAACCAAGAAACAATTGATGAAACAGATCCCATGTAGACAAACAAATCTAAGCCTACCTCTATCAGAAGATGAAGCTCTCTCAGCAGTTGTGCATCTTCAGTATGGCAAAGTAGAAGGTCTGGATAATATTCCTTCAGAAATTAAGTTTGGTGAACCTGAAATTTTAATTCTCACAGCCTTCTATTCTCACTGCTGGGGCAACTTTTCCTTTCCCAGCAACCTGAATGATACTTGCATTGTGACAAATGTGACAAATCTCTTTGTGATAATCACTAAGGCGTCTCTCTTTTGAGCATTGCTGGAAACGGATTGATCAAGCTTATTCTGAATAAGCTTACCACCAACATCATAGATAACATTGTTCCTGAGATTCAGTGTGGATTTAGGCCAGAGAGAGAAACAGTGGACATGATATCTCTATCCAGCAATTCCAGGAGAAAGCCATGAACAACAGCAAGAGCTGTTCATTTTCTTCTTTGACTTGACAAAAGCATTTGGCACAGTAAGTTATGAAGGGCTGTGGAAAATGTTACTGTGAATTAGTTGCTCTCCAAAGATAGTAGAAATAATCAGACAATTTCATGATGACATGTCAGCTGAAGATTTTGGCTCTGAGGTCGCCTTTCCTCTATCCAATGGAGTGAAACAAAGCTGTGTCCTTGCCCTGATCTTGTTCAGTATCCTCTTCAGCTTGATGCTCAAATCCACTTTCAAGACTGCAAGAACAGGTGTAAAATATTGATACAAAACAGACAGGGGAATCTTTGACATTCATGAACTCAAAGGAAAGACAAAAACCCAGAGACCTGCCCTAAACAGACAACTGTGCTATTGACACCAAGACTTACATGATCTGATTGACAGACTCTCTAAAAGCTATGGCTCACTATCAAAAAGACTGAGGTTCTATTTCAGCCTACCTCAAGATCCATGAGAAAGGAACCATGTATTCTTATTAAGGCTGGACAATGTTGAGCCTTTCACACATGTTGGGAAACATGTCTCAGCTAACTGCAGCTTTAACAAAGAGATTGTGGTATGAGAAATACCTGGCACTGAAGATGAAAATAGCTGTGTACCATGCAATAGTTCTTTCCTTCATTTTTTATGGTAGCAAGTCATGGAACACCTACAGATGCCATATTAAGGCTCTAGAAAAATTCTACCATAAATGCCTTAGAAACACTATAGCTATAAAGTGGTAGGACATGGTTACAAAACACATCTCTTCTGGATCATGTCATCTGCCAAGTATTGAAACAATGCGCATGAAGAACCAACTAAGTGGGGCTGGGTACGTTGTGCACATGGCTGACACCAGGTTTCCAAATCAGATCTCTTTCTTCGAAATCTCTCCTACAATACAAGGACACTCTGAGAGAAAGGTTAAATGCCTGAATGTTGCCCCTCAACACATTGGAATCATCAATATTCAATTGGAAACAAAAGTGTACTTTGGTGATAATGTGAACTAATTTGAAAATGACAGGGGACAAAAGCTGGAATACAAGAGTGCAGTACAGAAACATGATGCTTTCTCAACCTCCTAAGTCACATGTTCCAGCTATGGAACAATTTGTGCTTCAAATTTTGGCCTTATAGCTCACAGTAGGACACACTTGTCCAAATGAATCAATACCTTGACCATGTCAAATCGATTTGTGCTAGGTTGGGCCATTATTGATTCTTGATGGACTCCTTATATTGTCATGTAAATTTTCTTTGAACATAAATACACTATAAACTAATATACTATTTTCCTTGTACATAAAGATACTACAGTACTGCCCATAAATGAGTACAGTCTTACCAATTATTAAAATTCAATAATAACTACAAAGGTGTGCTGAAAAGTTCTTGGCTTAACCAAGAAGTCCTCCCAAAAGTAATGTAATGTTTTATCATTTTACCAGATTTTAGGTAGTGGGTTAATTTTTTCAGTACCCTGTTGGATATTGGAAAACATATTGTATATCAAAAGAAAGCATATTGTTGTATATTGAAAGGAAATATGTCTTCATTCAAAACTTGGTAAAAGTTATTTCAGTATGACAATAATTTAAAACACCTGGAAAAAAAAGATTCTGACAAAGCAAAAGGAAAGTCATTAATTTTTCTATTCTTCTTAATTTATATGCTGTGTACTTCAGGATGCTGGCTATGAAGGCTCTTCACAACTTCCTGCTCTTAGCAATGTTTGCATTTTTACTGTTCTTCTCATTCCATGACCTGGCATCTATTTATATAAACTTGTTAGGTAGGTTACTTACTGTTTCCCTCTATCCCTCTTATCTTCACTGTCTTGTGAGTGTCAAGTACTTCAAGCCTACTTTTCTCACAAATTTCAACTCTTTCTGAATTGAAGTGCAAATGTTCTTTTAGTTTTCATTTTTCTTAAATTGTCCTTGTTGATCATCTGCTCTGTCCATACAGATCTTTTAAGTGTAGCTTAGATGTGGCACAAGGCCTAATATATGGGGCTCCCAGTGTAGATCAAACTCACTATTTAGTCATAATTGTTCTAACGAGACAAGCTTGCCAACCATTACACGGCATCAAGGTGCTCAAATGAACATATAAAATGTACTGAAATGTAAAGTAGAAGAATGCAAACCATCCAACAAGACATTTTAGGAGTTACTTACTTTTAGAGGAGAAAATATTTCCAGTGAAAGCATGTATTCATCTAGTGAAGTCAATGTCATCAAAAATTTTTCTTGTATCCCTTCAAGATGAAGATCATTACTCTCTACAACTTCCTATCTCTAATCAAATTTTGTCCCCTTAATACCCCTCTAGTCTATGTTCTGCCATCTATTTACACAAGTTAGGTATGTTACTCATTATTTTCTACTATACTTCTTGTTTTCAATATGTATCCCAGAAATTTCAATTGTCTGTTTCTAATACAAGGAGTAATAGAAAATAAAGGCAGATACATTAAATATTTATTTTAAATAAACTTTTTCAGGGATACATTTGTTTCTAGCCAGCGACATATAGTTTTTGCAACAGAGTTTCAGTTCTTTAGACTTTAGTAAAAAATATTATCTAATAACATCTATTTTAATGGTGTAATGTACCACTAGATTACTGCTGTACTTGGTTTGGAAGAATATTAACAATTTATAACAAGGTGATAGGACTGTACTCACAAGCAGTACTTTATATACAGTACTAATATGCTATTAATATATTTACTTGAATATACAATGCCATATCTTAAAAAGTTCATATTCTAGAGGATTTTTCAGTAGCTCAGTTGGATAGTAGCTTAAATTAAAACTATGATTTCAGATGTTGTTCATTTAAGGCAAACTGGTAATCATAATATATTTGGAGAATTGATGTTATATTTTCTATTTTCTTCCACATGGCTTTATGTCAAACTCAGTTAAATTTATTATATATCAATGCTGAAAATATCTTAATATTTCAGACAATTGCAATGAGGTTAAATTTAAAAAAGAAAAATTATGAGGATTTTGTTGCTAAATGTATTTCTTCTTATACTGAAATGATAAAATCAATATTTATTATTAACATGGGCTTAATACTTATAAAGAAAACAAAAAAAGATAATGAAATTACTTATATATATATCAGTACTTTCACCAAGAGTCATAGAATCCATGGTCTCTGCATTAGACCAAAATCTCATTCCCTGCTTCTTTGCTTCAGATCAGTGTTGTATCTGTTTTCTCTGTCTTTGATCAAAGTATTTCTCCTTGACTTTCTGCTTACAATCTATATAGTATCTGTGCGCTCTGCCTAACTTAATATTTGCAAGTTAATTTCACCATGCTGTCCAAGTTGCAGAATGTTGGCATAATGAATAATCCAGTTGTCTGTTGAAATATATTTTGTTGGTTGGTTGTTTTGTTTTATGGCATATCAACCTCGGCAGGTCATTTATTGCCAACTAAATTTTTTATTTATTTATTGCTGGGAATACCTTTTTCTTTCAACAATTTATTGTTGTTTTTATATAAGTTTTGTGTCTAGTAATACTTTTTTCTTTTTTGAGTATCAAGATTCATTGGGATTTGTTTTTAAGGGCAGGGTCCCCAAGTCCTAACTTGTTATTTAACCCATAACTGGAGGGAAGGGATGGATTAATACCTTTCCCAAGGGTACCAGTGCTTAAGTGAATGCAGGGTATTCAACTGGAATTTGAACTTGGCTCATCGATTTCTCTTTCCGAGCTGATATCCACTGCACCACAATGCACATCCGTCACTAAACGCTTACAGCATCTGGTATTCTCAAGCAATCACCCATCTAAGTACTGACCAGGCTCAATGTTGCTTAAATTCAGTGATCGAGCGAGAACCGGTGGACTCAATGTGATATGGCTGTAAGCCGAGCATAAATATATCTATTTCATTCTATGATTGCTCATTATTTAGTTTTAATTTTATTAACTGCACAATATAGGGTCAGTTGTATAAGAAAAAGAGCACCATAATGCAATTCACTATTCCAGAAATTTGAAAATGGCATGCTGTACTGCTTGGCATTCATACTAGAAGCTACAATATGTGCATTTCAGAGAGTTTGGTTATCAATTTGAGGAGAGTGCAGAGGATTTGAAAAGAGTTGGCTGAGTCTAATGGTGATTACAAAGATATGTCAGCTCAGAAAACTCATTCTGATTGTTCTAATAAGAAAAGAAATCCCAAAACTTTTAATAAGGGCCTCAAACTCAACACAGAGGTCTACATCAAGTTCCTTGAGGAAGTAGTGCTGTTCTGGGTCAACAGGGTGGCTGCTGGAAGACCCTATGTCTGGCACCATGTCATACAAGCAGGAGAACCCAGTCATGGCTATTAGACAATTTCTGCAGCCATATCACCCCTGATATCTGGTCACCTAACTCCCCAGATTGCAGCCCCTTTGATTATTATGTGTAGGGCGCAGTTCAGTAAGAGACAAACAAAACTCCTTGTAATACCAAAAAATGAATTGCAAGTATTATGGCAGCATTCTGGAGGCTGTGGTTAAAGCCAATGGTGAATTTATTAAATAAATTTATTCTTTACTATTTCAAGATATTTTTGTGCAACTTTGGTAATCATATCTGTTAAAATGAGATGCCAGTATCCTTTTCATTTTTGCATAATAATTTAGCCATCGCATCATATATATATATATATATATATATATATGAGAGTATTACCCATTAAAAATTATGAGATTATTTCTATAATGAATCAGCACATCATCTGCTTAAAACTACTGTAGTGTCTGTTTGTTTTGCCTCAAATCAAAGTGTCACTCTCTATACCCCTGTTAATTGATCAATACTGTATCATTACACATTGACACACTAAGTATTTATAAATTAATTTTACCCTACTCTTAAAACACCAAAATGTGGGCTAGTAGATAAACCATCTTCTGACTTAACTCTGGGACGGATGGTCAAATCAGAGCAGGATTCACTTCTTAATTTTATATACCTAGTTTGTTTTTGCATGATAATACATTACACAGAGAAAAACAAAGAAAAAAAAAAAGAGAAACAATCATAATGTTTATTATTTTCCTGTACCTGATAAGTTTAGAGATTTAAAAAATATTTTTAAGAATTACACCCATTTATTATGACTCTGCAACTAAAAGTTCTTTTATACTTCAAGCTAACCACTTCAACACGTATTAACACAGAAGGCTCTTGAGGTGTCAACTTATTTTGAACCCCACCCAACTTAGAATTCACAAGATATTTTTAATTCTAGTTATTAGATATTCACAACCTATTAGCCACAGAGTATATATCTTCTGATTTATCTGATCTGTTTTTATAGATGATATGAGGTAATGGTTAATGAGGCTAGTCTTTACTAGTAGTGAGTAAGTAATAGGTAGTGAGTTCAATCCTTGCTGTATGTAAAAGTAAACCAGCTAGGATTTACTTACAATAAAACAAGCCAAAATTCTGTTTTCGTAGTGTTTAATAACATTTTTAGTATTAGTTTTACACCATCTTAATATGTTTATAATAAAAAGCAATAAACATGAAGGAAAAACAGCAAATAAAACAATATATGATAAAAATGCACTACTAAAAATATTTTCAAAAAAATAAATATAATGTTTGTTTGTTTTTTGTCTGCATAATAATTACAAAATAATAAACATCAGGCTGAAATTGTTTTTTAGATGAATATTTGCCTAATTATGAATATTTTGAGTCATTTTTCTTTATCTGTTCATGATGCTTTTTATGAAAGCATTTCACAGTTAATCAATTGTTCAGCTGTTAAACAAAACAATAGTCATTCAGACTAATCAACAATAAAATAGATGAAAGAAAATCGGTAAAAAATATTTGTAATTAATAAATATTAGGTTGAAGCCTTGAAAATATCCAGATCTCTTATTGTAACTTGTAGTTGAAAAAGGTAAACATTGGTTATTTATTCTTGAGCCCATAGGTAAATATAAGTAATTTATACCAGAGTCTGTGAGCAAATAATGGCTATTTTTACTTGAATCTATTGGTAAATATTTGTTGTTTATATTTGACTATATGAGTAAATATTGCTTGTTAATACTTGACTCAATAAGCATTTAAATTTATGCTATATCAAACACTGATTCTTGTACGGTCACTGAAGTCAAGCAACAATAAACCTAGTCAGTACATAGATGGGTGACCACTTGGGAATACCAAGTGCTGTAAGCTTGGATGTGTCGATGGTGTAATAGAAAATGGCTTAGAATGAGAAATCATATTTGGATTTGTTATATTCACTTAGACACTTACTCTTGAGAAAAGTTGGAATCCACCCTTCTCCCCCAGCCATGAGTTAATTAATATGACTTGTATCAGTAAAAAAAATTATTATCCCAAAAATCCTTACAATTTAAATATATTTTTGACTTTAAATATCCAGCAAAAGGTTGATAATCCATAAAAAGAAGTAATCATTTAATAAACATTTACTTGATTGGTGTCCCCTTTATATTTGGTGGTAATATTACACCTCTGTAGTGGATACAGTTGATGTATCCTTGGCCATATAAACAGGTTAATGATTGATTGGGTGATTGTATTGAATTTAAATACAAATGTTTCTATCTCTCTCTCTCTCTCTCTCTCTCTCTCTCACACACACACACACACACACACACACACACAAAGAATTTGCTACTTGATGTTGACATCAGAGAATATCTTCTTTGAAAACAATTTAATCATTATTAAGCATGTCCTTTGATCCTGAATAATATCATGCAATAATTTTAGCTTTGAAAAAAAAATTTAAGTTGTTTTGAAACTCTGAGAAGCAGTAATTTCACCATCACAATTATTTTGATGATTTTTTTTATTCGTCTATTTTTGCTGTTTTTTATTAAAACCTTTTCAAGCTGATCTCTTCTATAGCTTTTAACCTAAATATGCAGAAATTTTGAATACAGAAGTAGCTCTGACATAAACTCACATCTTTTGAGATAATATCAGAAAGTTCTTAGACTGCACATAATGTCCAACAGAAATGTGTATTGAGTGAATGCTGATTAGTACCCAGCCCACTGAGTCAGTCTGCTTTATGCTTTCTACTCAGGTTGAGTAAGTTTTGTAACTTATGTTGGAATGGCTCTGCAATCTTTACAATGGCTGAGAAATACAAGCAGTATGTCTGCATCAAATTTTATGTGAAACTTGGCAAACCTGTGACTTGGGCCCTATAAATGATTTGGTATGCTTTTGGAGAACATCCTTCCAGTTGAACACAAGTTTTTAAGTAGCACATGCATTTCAAAACTAGTTAAATATTATGTTTCAAGATTATGAATCTTTAGAATATTCAATCACTACAATGTCAGAAAATTGGGGGGATTTTTGAACTCATCCAGGAGAACTGTCATTGTCATCATCTTTTTTACATGATTGAAATAAACTAGATGATCCACATGGAAAATGTTACCATGCCAAGTTTGTTTCTCAGTTTTTGTCACTTCATCTAAAGCAGTGGCACCTTGATGTGTGCTTTGAGTTTCATGAGAAAGATTAGCTTTCAAACAATCAAAACTGAAGATATGCTATCAAAACTGAAGAGGCATGCCTTTAAGACCACAGACAAAATTCAAAAGAATGTAGTATAGGACAGCCTTCAAAGATAAAAGCTTCTATGGATCTTTAAATATATGGAAAATGCAATAGGATAGTTGGGAACCTTCCTAAAGAAACTATTTCCAATGGTAGTCAAATTTAAATAATATATGAAATATATTATGTACTATTGAAATATTGTACTTATTTAAGGCCTAGTTTAAATACTTCCTGATAATACTTTCTATATCTCAAGTGTTGATCTTTTATGATCAAAACCATAACATTTTTTATATCAAAGTGTCCATATACAGGCAGAGTTTTTATCTATAATCTGCCTTTATCCTTTTTTTCAACAATTACTTTCATACTATAATGATGATTATCTTGTAATAGCTATAATCATCTTGCTTTGAGATCCACAAAAGCTGCTCTTTCATAACCAAAAACCATAACCTTTTTTGCTACCAAAGTGGTCATGTTCAAGCGGAGTTTTTATCTGTCATTCACCACCATCCTTTTCTTCAGCTACTAATTTCAAAATATAATGATGATTACCTTGTAATAACCATAATCATATTGCTTCAAGATCCCCAGATTAAATAGTTTCAACATTACAAATATTTTGAAAGGAGTTCTTCCATCTATTTTTGTATTTTTTAAAAATCAATTTGGTAATAACATTTTATGATTATTCAGTTTCATTTTTCTAACATTCATATTTTTCTATTGCTGCTTACAGCTAGTTCTCTATAAAGAGGTTGGATTTCAGTGACTGTATCTATTTCCCCCCCTGTTAACATGTAACACATCAGTCCAAACCTTCTAGAGTGATCCCCTGCTCACCACTGCCACATCTGTTAAGGGGTGTTGATCCAATCTTCTGATTACATGACAAGGGATTAAAGGTAGGGCCTTATGCTCTGAAAATATTTGGTTTGCTGGAGATTTTCCTTCACCTAGAGAGACTGCCTTCACTACAGCCATGTAGCCTGCATTTTTCATTGCAAGATAGTGAAAATTTGAAATTAAAGTTTTCTTTCTCTAAAATAGATTGCCTTCCCAGGTAAATAAATTCACAATTTTAAAACATTAACTCATTATTGTCAGAACATATTTAATTTTAAAATACTTGTTCATAATCACCTTACAATATCAAGGCTTAAAAAAAAAGTTTGAGTGGATGAAGCTTAAGGGTCTTGGCAAAGTTCATCCTGCTTTGAAAATTGTGGACTAGCACTACAGAATCCCAAAGAACTGTACCAAACAACAAAAACCACATCACTATCAACAGCAGTAACAACTAAAATGAATGTCACATGTAACTTGAAAAGAAAACAATGATATAATCAAGATGTTGATATTCCACACTACTTCACAAATAAAAGGACAGGAAGGAACCCGCCCCATCAATACTAGAAAGAGTGATAACAGACTTTAGAAACTTATTTTTCTGAAAAAAGTTTTAAAAGAAAGATTTTATAAACTTCAACTGAAAGCAGTTCTGGCTGTTTGGTCAATGAATGTTAAATGTTTTCTCATAGGTAAACAGCTAATATTACCATTACTATTAAAATAATGAGCTACCAGATATATTTAAATTATACAGACTATAATAATAGTGGATTCTGCAATTTTTACAATAATCTATATGCTAAACAAAAATAATGAAATTACTTGTGAGTTCATATATGTACAGATTTCACAAGTTTAAAAGAGAATGCACTTTATTTTGAGTGCTGGTCATAAAAGCAATCTTATTCGAGGCTTGTCACTTTAAAACATATACACACACACACACACACACACACACACACACACATATATATTAATAAATATAAATATTATCTCTCACCACTAGCACAACTTAGAGTTTTGTGTGCAATGCAATCTTTAGTTGCTAAGTATAAACTGAATGTAATACAACAGAGCTATTACATATCTAATCTAATCTAATCTAATCTAAATCTAATCTAATCTAAATCTAATCTAATCTAATCTAATCTAATCTAAATCTAATCTAAGCTAAACTTATTTATAAATGGAACTTTGTCTGTGTGTATGTATGTATGTGTGTGTGTGTCTGTGTGTCCGTTACCTGAAGACTCCGAAATGGCTGAACCAATTTTCTTGAAAATTTACACAGTTGTACTTTTAGCGTCTGCAAGTGTTCTTAGCTAGGTTTTGTGTTGAGGTACTCCCGATAAATATCAAAAAATTGATAATCGAAAAAATTGGGTTATAGAAGGAGTGATCCAATTTTAATCAAGTTTGATAAACTCATAGACAAAGACATAAGAAATGATATTTAGAAGTTTCAAGGTTGCAGTTCATACAATAGTGCAGAAAATTGATAATATATATATATAAAAGGCAAGATGTTTGTGTGTGCGTCTGTTTATCTGCCTTTATGTCTGCATTTTTTTCAGCCCTTTTATTTTAGTTTTTGCTTCGGGTTTAGCTTTAAGTAGGTATAATTAGAGTTCTTAGTCTCAGCCATGATACCATTTACTCAGAGGACTTATTTAGCCTTCAAAATTCAGTTTATGACAAAAAAAACTTATTTGATATTGATACAACGAAATCAAAATTTGACTTACATCCATTCATTTTTCTTTTCAGTCTACGGTTTTGTTTTAACTGGAAACAACTATTGCTTTTTAGTCTTTCGTGCCAACATCCAAAGAGTCTGAGCTCCAGGACCATGGATTAGTTTTAAAGCTTTCATTACACCTGAGCAATGCTGGGCTATACTGCTAGTATATTAATAAATCTATACATTATCCCTTGCAAAGGATAATATGCATGTTTATTAATATATACTTAATAGCTTTATTGTATTTCATTGAGCACTGTTTTATTAATACCAGTATGATATGTCATAATTATATATATATATATATATATATATATATATCTTCCTTTGTGAACATGATGTCTTAGTGTGATATATATACAGTGAAACAGATCTGTCTGCGGATGACTATATATATATATATATCTCACACTAAGACACAGACACACATATCATACTAAGACATCATCTTCACAAAGGAAGATTGTTAATGTTTCTGTTGGAAATAAGCCTAATTTTGTTTTGAGTTTTAGTGATGAGATTGACTCAGACTCTTTGTCATTAGATATATTGTTTGATATTATATTTTTTCAGAGAATGTGAGCAGGCTTGACATTGACAGTTCCAGGTAGTAAGGTTAAAGTAGGAGGTAGTGTGATGCCATTTGTGACTATAAGATCCTGAAGTGTCTTTGAAATCTGGGTTGAGTGAAGTGGTGTGTGTGTGTGTGTGTGTGTGTGTGTATCTACTTAATCTGAATTAATCCAGAAATTCCAATGACAACACGATCTAAAAATATTGAATGAATGTTCGTTTCTTTCACAACATTTGATATTTTTGCTGTGTTAACATTATGTTAACATTTCTGTTCTTAGTTTAAAAATTTTAGTTACTGGCAAAAGGTCCAAATACACTTTTTGAAAAATAAGTATTGATAAAATTTGTTTTAACTGGAAACTTTTGCATGCCTTACATAAAAATAAAATAAGTGTACATGCATGCATATATATATATATATATATATATATATTAAAATTGGTTATCTCTATGTAAGGGGAATACAAGTTTGATCCCTATCAAGAAATAAATCTTCTTTATGAAGACTTTTGATTGCCCAAACAATTACACTGTTTAAAAATACAGGGATGTCTAATCAAAATATGTATCCACTGAAATATCATATTTATAAAAATAAGAAATAATCTTGTATTAAAAAATATTCGTTAATTCTTTATATATATATATATTTTTTTTTTCTTTCAAATGTCTTTTATTAAATATGGTTGATAAGAAAGATTTAATAGATTTTTATTAAGTTTTTCAAGCATCTTGACATTTTTTGTTTTATTGGAGACAAGGAATAAAAAAATTGTCTATAATTTTTTATGATTTTTAACACCCCAAGCAGTTTTGTCCACATCTATAGCCATATTCAAGGGTGTTTATACCAACATTAAAGACATAAACACCCTTGAAAATGGCTGTAGAAGTGGCCAAATGGATGAGAATGTTTATCTTTAATTCCTGCAATAGGCTACCATTACTTTCTGCTATAGACTGATTGCCTACCAAGATTATATGATCCACTCTATCTTGTTATTTAAGCCATACTGGATGGAGAAGAGTTGGAATCATACCTTTTCAAAGGCTCTTTGCATGTCAGTTAATGTTATGAACTCAAATGGAATTCAAAGTTTTCTCATTACAAGCCATTATCACATTGCCTGCACATCTAAGCTAATAACACCTGATATAAGTGTGCAGTCATCTTGATACAGAACTAAGCTCAATGTTATAATGTTCATATAGTCTGTAGTTTGGTTTAAAATTATTCCAAGGAAAACACTGGAACATAATATTATTGAAAAAAAATTTAATTATATGGATAAATAATACAATAATAGTGATTACTGTAGTTAGCACGGTAACACATGCAACACATTTTGAAACTCTTCCTATAAGCTGATGTTCTTCTCATAGTGAATAGGAGAGTCTATATTCAACAATTCAGTGTAGTAAAGGTTGGTCATCTTTCTACACAACACCTCCCATTTTGAGATATGCATCTTCTTCTGAATATGTATTTTCTTTTTTTTTTGGTTCACTTTCAACACTTCTCTTGGATTTCTTTTTCTTTTTTTTACTAATACAGTGTTTTAGAGTAGTTATAATTACAGCTGGTAAGTCAGAAGTATTATAGAGCACTTCTTTGTTGTGTTTTTATTTAACATATCTTGGTTTTAATTGGTTTAAGTGCCTTTGTGTTGCCTTTTTGACCTTGTTTCAGATACCTCACACTGAACCATCTTCCCAACTTTTCTGTCTTGTAAATACTGAATAAAATCTTATCTCCAGCTTTGGAAGATTTTATATTTAATTTGATACTATGTCAATCTTTTTCTTTCAGATAGTAATTTGTTTAACATTGATTTAATTTTCCTGTCAAACATTAGTTCTGTTGGTGACATCTTTGATGCAGTATTAGAGTTATAGTCTATAAATTCTTAAAATCTTTTGAAGTATTTCTTCTTCTGTCTCCTCCCCATTTGATTTCTTTAACACCCTTTTGAATCCATCAATAAAATATTCAGCCTGACCAATTGATCTTGAGTGGTATGGTGGCATTGTTATATGTTTGTTGCATAGTATTTGCAAAACATTTTAAAGTCACCTGAACTAAATTTTGTGCTATTATCAGAAACTACAGTATCTGGAACTCTAAATCTTGAAAACATTTCATGTGGAAAATACACAGTTACAGTGAAACTAGGTCTTCTACACTTAAATATTTCAATCTATTTTGAAAAACTGTCAATTACAATAGAATAAAATGCAGCATTCAAATATCCTGCATAATCAACATGCAAACTAGTCCAAAGTTAATCAATATTAAACCAGGGTTGATAATTTACATGTGGTAATTTTGACACTAAAGACGTCATTCTTGACATTCCAGAATGTCCAACATGAAACTGTTTTATAATTCCTCTTTTGAAAGGAAGCAGGAATTACTATTCTTTCCGTATATATTAGTACTTCATGACAGATGGAAAAAGACATTATTTTTAGTAACACCTCATTTATTTTTTCCATCTCACTTTTACATCATTCATTATTTTCAACATGCAGTCATTTTTAGATTGTATTTTAATTTTGTCCAAAGTTATGGGTAGTTCCCTGATTGTATTGCACAAAATACTTTTTATCTCAATTTCAGATGTTAAAGAAGTAATCACCAGCTCAAAAGTTTCCTTAAATTTTAGGATCAATCTGAACAAACTATTTGCATGTCCCAATTTCTTTGATGGTGAATACTCCATTTTAAAATCATAGATTAGTAAAATCATTCCCCAACATTGCAACTTGTTGGCAGTAGATGTCAGAATAACTTTTTTAGAAATAAAATTAGTCAATAACAGTCAGAGTTTGCAGAATAAATTTCTTCCCATCTATCATTTTCTGAAATTTTTTCACCTCAAAAATAATAGCTAGCACTTCTTTTTCAATTTGACTATCATCTTTTTCAGCCACTATTAGCTTTCTAGATGCATTGGCAATGGATTTTATTCTACCATCCTTGAATCTATGACAAATAACTGCTCCAATGCTATAGACACTAGCATCTGATGCTACAATTATTTCTAAATCAGGATTGAAATACATCAACAATAGTTCAAATGTTAACATCTTTTTGGCTTCAAAGATTTTCAATATTTATTGACCTTAATTCTACACAGCACCTTTTATCAATAATTTATTTAAAGACACTCAATTTATGCATGCTTGGCACATAAAAATTGTAATATTTTGTGAGCTCTAGAAATGATTGTAACGTAGCAATGTTTGTCGAGCAGTCATATTTCTAATAGTACTCATCTGTTACGTCTGGTATGCCCATTTGCATCAATTATTTGTTCCAATTATTTTATATTGTTCCTGAAAAATTGGTATTTCTCTTCACTGAGTTTTAGCCTTTAATACTCTATTCTCTGGAATAATTATAATATTGTTCTGAAGGCTGCCATCTAGTTTCATCTTTTATGAGTATATCATACAAATATTCAACAGAAAAATCTAAGCTAGCTGGCATCGTATCCATTTCTTGTTGGAAAATGCTAGGTGCTACTTTGACCTGAATAGTAGACCATTAAAACTGTATCAACTCTTATGTGTATTAATTTTTAACAATTCTTTCACATTTTTATCCACTTCAATATCTAAATATGTCTTTTCAGTCAATTTAAAAAAAAGACTTCTATTTAATTTAGAAAAATTTCTTCTGGAGATGGTATCAGATAGGTTGCACTCACTTGACCCTGTAAAAAAGCTGCACATACACAAATATAATTATTTTTCTTTTTTATTTTTACTTTTGGAGCTACCTTCTCAGAATAATCTGTGGATGAAATAACTTCTAGAACTTCTAATCTGCTAAGTTCTTTGTGAATGGGTTTCACAACTGCAGAAGACACACTACATTTAGGTTTTAAAACAGAAACTACATTTTCCTTTAAGATAAGAATTGCCTTTCACTTTACTACTTTTTCTAAAACCTTCAAAGAACTCTGTAAAACAACTTTTTTTTAGCTCATTTAAAAAACTTTTAGTTGCCGTATTTGTTTTAGAGGAAGAACAATTCACTTTTTACAGAATTAAATTACTAGCAGACTCCACAAATCAAAAAGTTTAATCCAATCCATTCCCAATAAGTTCAACATACTATCATTTAATACAAATGTCTTAGTTTTTAGCATTTTACTGGAACACAAAAACATTTCATGCAACTTCGCCTTGAAAACATAATTTTTCTTCTTGAGATGTCACATGTAATGTTTTTGGTTTTTGGTTAATGTAGGTTCACCAATATTTTCCAAAGTTTTTCACTAATTATACTAATGTCACTGCCTGTGTCTAATTGAAATTTTACTTCAAAATTATTCATCTTAAACATCACAAATTTTCTTTTTCTAGATCTCATTCTGATTTTGAGTTGCTAATACAACTTTAATTGTATTAAAATGTCTTACAGTTTCTCTTTGCTTTGATTTGCAATGTTTTTTTCTATGACCCAGTTTTCCATATTGGGAACTCTTTTTATTTTTGAATGGGCAATCCACCTTAAAGTAATGCTACAACACATGTTTCATGCAGTCAATTTTTTTTTGTTTTTAAACCTTTTGATTGGATATCCTTTTTTCAATTTTTGCAGTTTCATGTTTTAAATTTAAAATTCTTCAACATTCTTCTGCCCCTTTTTGTAAAAATTATTTTGGATCCTGCTCAAGTTTTGTTAGAATGTGCAAATGAATTTCCACATCTTTACTCAAAATTAACTCTTTCACAAAATTAAATATATCTGAAGATAGTTCATTTGGTTTAAATTTTTCATATTCACAATTGACAATACCAGAATAAGCAACAAAATCTTTTTTCCAGCTTTAAGCATTGTCAACATGTACAAAATTAACCCTTTCACAAAATTAGATATATCTAGAGATGGTTCAGTTGGTTTAAATTCTTCATATTCACAATTGACAATACCAAAATAAGCAACAAAATCTATTTTGACAGCTTTTAGCATTGTCAACATGTACAGAATAGGTAGCTTCTTTTACTGAAAATTTTAGATAAAATTAACAGAATTTTATAAAATTTAAAATTTCTTGGTTTTTCACAAAAAACATAATTTCAATATGTTTTGTGCTCTGGTGGATACAATTTTCTTAAAAGTAATTGTAAATCCTTACAATGTCAGAATTATTATTTTTTTAAACATGAGTTTTCAATCTTCATCACTGTTATAATGTTGATAGAGCTTGAAGCTTTGGTTAATAATATTTTAAGGTAAACACTGAAACAAAAGATTAACAAAAAAACTGTTTAATCACCTGGATTACTAATACAATAACAGTGTACACTGTAGTCAGTGCAGCAATGCATACAACCCTTTTTGCAGCACAGTTTGTGACTACTTTCCTATGTGCTGATGTTCCTCTCATAGAGAATAGAAAAGTTCTATAATTTCATGTAGCAAAGGTTAGTCATCTTTCTACACAGCACTCAATATTGCTTAACTTCAGTGATCAGAAAATAAATCTAAGTGGCCTATAAGTATCAGCTTAAAGTCATATTGAGGAAAATGAACCTATCAACAAGGATTGAATCTGTATTCCCTTTTTAATTAAGGGAAACTACCATTTAGTCAGACATTGATTTACCTTTTCAGCCATGGAGAAAGCTACAACAAAGGACAGCTCAATTACATTTTGTAAAGAAAAGATCATTTACATTATTTGGACTATTGTTGCTATTTATACAACGTTTCGGCCATTGTATGCTCCAGCCTTCTTCAGATGCTGAGAATTTCAAACCGAACTCTTTATTACAATCACTGGTGTGTATCATTCTCATTCCTTGCCCAAAGCCTTAATTGGAAGTCATGAGTTATCTTCCTCTAACCCCGTTAGTTACTTGTTCACCACTACTGTAGTCTGGTATTGAACTCACAACTCTTTGGGTCAAGTCACAGGAACTAACCAACATCTATATCCACTGGACCATGTGTCTTTAAGTTCAATACTTATATATATATAAAATGCTGCTTATTTAAACACACATCATCAAATACCATAACACAAAATACAACACAAAATCAGTAACAAAACAAAGCTTCTATATTGCATAAACTGAAAAAAAGTGACTACAATTGCTCAAGGCATTGAGCATGAAATGCAAGAAACCAATGTATCTCTGTACAAAATATATTTCAGTGCAAAATAAAAATATAAATCACAAACTTTCACTTGCAAAAATTAAACTGACAGCATAACAAACAACAAAAAGTTTTTGAAAATGACTTGTGGTAGCTAAAAATAGATGTGTGTTTGTGCAAATACAAACAAAAAATGAGAAAAATGAGTAGAAGCATTGCAAAAGAATATAAAAATGACCAACATGGAACTTTAGTTTTTAATAAATCATATAGATAGATAGATAGATAGATAGATAGATAGATAGATAGATAGATAGATAGACTAATAAAAAAATGTTCATTTTGATCCTTGAGCGTGACACTTTTAAGGAAATAATACTCTGTGGGACTGACTTATTCAGCAAAGATAACCATAAGCTTAAACTGCTATCAGTTCTTTATTTCTGAAGACTGTATCACACATAATATTGCAACAATCTCAATTGATGCTGCTACCATTTTAGTAGCAACCCAAACAATCATTTTAATGCTTTTGACTCCCCTATTTACTCACAGAAGATTGGATTCATGTCTTCCTGAAGGGTCTTTACTGTAAAGTGAATGCAAATTCCATTCTCTCTGCCATTAACATTTAGACCACCCACATGTGTCAATACTGAATTGACTCAAATTTTTGTGGCTGACATATGCTGGCACATATGAAGTTTATATTACTTCCTTAAAAATTACTGTGAGACTAAAAATCTGTTTGCTTATATATTTGTGTGACTGAATTTCTTGGATAATCCTGGGTATGACAATAAACTACATCCAGCAGCAAGGCTTCTGCTCAGGAGATTGCTAGTTTTGAGGAACATGGAACCATCTCTTAATTACTATTGTTTCCAGGTCCCATCTGACTTGGGGGTAGTAGCACCTGTTAAGGTCCAAGCTATGGGCAAATAGTGAAACCCTAAACAAAATCAAAACACTTTCAAAGTATAAAAATACATATTTATAGTAAAATTACCAACAAAACTTATTTATATCAAAATGACCAGTAATACATTTTATCTGTAGTGAAAGGTATACAGTTGTGCTCAAAATATTGAAATTTTGGCATTAAATAACTCATAGAGTTTGATAAGACATTAAACAAAATCAACCAACTAACCAAATTTCTGGACGAGGTATATCATTATTTACAGTTGGACTAATATCATCATCTTAATCTGACAATAAATAGCATATATTATCTATTTGTATGTTTATATGTGCTTTTGATTTGTGCCGGGGTAATATTACTGTTTTGCTAAGAAACATTGTAGCATGTATTTTTGAACAATGATAATGGTGTTATTAGACATTTTCTGAAATGGAAACATTTCATATTCATTGACCAAACAGCCAATGCTACCATCTATAGAAATTTATAAAATATTTCTATTGTTGTATATCGACAAACAACAAACACGCATATATATAAAAATATAAGTTATATTTTTATTAATGACGATGAACCGTGTAGCATAGGGGACAGAGAATTGAGAGAGTGCGCCTCTAATGGGTTGACGGGAGTGTCGTCGTATCTGTTGTGTCTCTCTTCACCGGCCGATCTCTGTCGCTCCTCTCTACTGCTACTCTACTTTGGTCTGGCGAATCCATGCGCCGAGGTCTTTTTATAATCTCCAGAACCGGGACTTTTTCTTCCGGTTTTGCCTCGCCCACGCACGCCCACGTAATTCTCAGAGACACCTGTTCTGTTTGCCTCTGTAGTTATTTCCGCTGCTGCCGGAAATAAGGTCAAACAAGCATCCGTTCCTTTCAACGACCGGAAACACCCCCGCTTGCATCAGCCTTCCTCGGGTGGGGCCAGATTGTTATATTACACTATTAAAACACTTTTTCAGGGAAATAGGTTTCTAAAGTATACTGTTATTGCTCTTTCCAGTATTGATGGGGGGCTTGCTTTCTAAAATTTTGTTTAAAGTAGTGTGAAGTGTCAGCATCTTGTTTATATCATTATTTTCTCTCATGTATCCATTTTAGTTGTTGCTGCTGTCAAAAACATCTCAGGTGATGATGTGAATTTTTTGTTGCTTGGTACAGCTCCCTATCTGTGATTCTCTAGCATTAATCTCTATTTGTTATTCTCTAGCATGAATCTCTATCTGGGATTCTCTATAGCATTAATCTATGGTTCATAATATTCCATAATCTTAATCAAATCCTGAAACCCTATTATCTCATTTTTTGTCACAGCCTTTACCATGAGGAACAAGAGTACCAAAAATGCTGTGGTTCATAATTTTTCACTGAAGAGATGAAAATAAGCAAATAAGTGAATAAAAGAAAATAGTATTGACTCTTGAAGACAACTGAATACAATACATACTTAAGGAATGCCAAAAATGTATTGGCTAAAATGTTTTGCTGAAATCAATAGAGACAAAGGCAATAGTAAAAAAAAAGTAATATTGAAAATATTTAAACTGAGATAAGACAAGAAAGTAAAGACATTCTTCTTCTTTTATGTGTCATGTCCTTTCAGAATGTGGACAATCTTGACCCCCACATCTTCCTATCTCTTGTAACCCTTAATAACTTTTGTCATGGTATTTCTCCCAAACTCTGCTTTACCATTCATTTTCTGAAGCCCATGAAGTATGTCATGCATTGTTTTCCTCGTGTCTCTTTTTCTCTGGCTGCTCTGTGAGTATCAGATTTTCCAAGCCCTTCTTCCTCATTTCGTATCTCAGAAACTTCAGCTGTCTTTTCCTGGTGTTAAGTATAAGTTTTCTTTTTGTTTCCATTCTCTCCAAAACCTTTTCAGTCTATGGTATCCTCAGTATTCTTCTGTAAAACCACATTTCTGTTTCTTTAAGTCTTTCCTTCATCTTTGAGGAGATTGTCTAGCAGGTCATATAGAAGGACAGATATTACATAACAGTCCAGTATTAATTTCTTTATTTCAAATGAAATTTTCCTTTCTCTTAATACTCTAATCAGCTTTTGGAATGCATCATTAGCCATGCCAATAAATCTTCAGATCTCAATGTTGCACTTTCCATCCTCTGTTAAAACACTTCCCAGGTATTTAATTTTCTGTACCTGCTTGATTTTAGTATCCTTGACCTGTAATAGGCATTTTGGGCTCCACTTTTTACTGATGACTATGCATTCTTGTAGTTTATTTTTAATCCTTTCTTCTTGCTTTCTTTCACAACCTTCTGTAGGAGGTTTTGTAGTTTCCTCAGGCAAAACATGTTACAAGTAACAATGATAAAGACAATGGTCCCAAATATAAACTACATTTCAGAACATCAGAAAGGTTATTGGCTCAGTTAGCTACTCTGTAAAGTGGGTAATCAGCATCTTTTTTAGAACTACATTTCTGTTTTCTCAAGCCTCTTCTTTATCTGTAAGGAGATTGTCCACCATTCATTGTCATATAAGCAGATCAATATTACATAAGAGTTTAACACTATGTTTTAAGGAAAATAAAAACAAATAGGACAATTATATTTCAAATCAGAAAGAGACAGTTGAAATCTTGAGAACACAATGTAGAATGAGGGCTTGGAGAGTATGACACACATTGGACATACTGATGACAAGATGGAAGGTGGAAAGCAGTAAGTAACCTATCTAACAAGCCTATCTAAATGGACAGTAGAGCAAAGACAGGCAAGGATGGTAACTCTAAGTAATATCTGTTTTCTTACATTCATTTACACAAGTTCAGTTACTTGATATTACTCTATGTCTCTCTTGCCATCAGTATGCCCTGTGAGTGTTAAATTCTCCAAACCTTCTTTCCTTATTATGTGTCCTAGAAATTTGAACTCTTTTTGATATAAGTATGAGTGTCCTTTTTGTTCTTTGTTGTTTACTTGTTCTATCCATGATATGCTCAGCATCCTTCTGTTGAACCACATCTGTGTTACTTTAAGTAATCTCTTCAACTATTGTCCAACATTCACTTCTATATAGGTGTATTGATATTACAAAGCATTTCAGCACTCTTTTCTTTGTTTCCAATGAAATATTTGTTTCTTAATACTTGGTTGAGCTTTTAGAAGGAATCTTTTATTGTTCCAATGCACCTTAGAGATTATTGTGTCATATTTTTTATTCTGTTATAACACTTAGCTACATCCAGTGAGAACTGAACTCATTATACTTGCAATGATCAATCTACAATGTTTACTTGCTAACCATTGCTCTAGAGCAGGCAATAATCAGCTTGCTGAGACTGAAATAGTTCTGCTTTCTAAACAAAGGGAGATCTAATTTTCTTTTCTGTCTTTATGATGACATTTGATAAAAATAAACTGAGAAAAAGGCTCTTTAGAAAAAATCCTTTGAACTGACAATGTGTCATATTATGAAGAAGAAAAAAATAACATGAAAGAAAGAGATGAACATGTGACATATCCTGCATGAGTCGATGTTGCTGCTGAGACCAGACCTAAGCAACATTTCAGTCAGATTTTATGAATTTTTGTCATTGCAGAGCATCAAAACCCCAAAATAAAAGTATATTCTGTTAAACAAGATATAATGGTATTTGTATTGATTTATCTAACATTGCTTGAACAGTAAAATAAGATACCAATTCTTTGAACAAACTTTCCATTGATTGGATTGCCCTTCTGTTCTCTTAAACTAGCAAAGATCATAACAGACAAGCAAGGTCGTTTGACACATCAGATTTTTCAGTGAATATCTACAACTATGTTATTTTTAGCACAGTCTTAGGTAAAGTGCTCTCTGAAATTCAAGTTATTGTCTGAAATCCTGAGATCAAGTATTTTCATTATTCCACACACTTTGTTCTCTAGTATCTTTACATTTGTTTAATTTTATTATAATGCTTCAAATGCTGTAGTCTTTGGCCTTCTTCAGACATATATCATATCCAGTATATTAGTATATTACTCCTTGTTATTTTTTCAATAAGACTTTTATTTTAACAAGGCAAAAGGACCAAGAAGATGAAACAGATAAAGGAAAAGGAGATGGTATCAGACATATGTTTTATATATATGTATATATATATCTTTTTTAATTATTTCATACCAAGCAAGAGATTAATGCCACTAAGACACCAGCAATTACTTGGAATGAAAGATAATGAGAAGATATTAATGAGGAGAAAGAACAATAAAAAACAGATCAGGAAGATAGAAGATGGCAACTGACATTTCATTTAAATTTTTGAAGATTATAGTTGGCAGAGAAGCAGGAGAGTTCCACAGAGGAGAAATGTAAGAAATGGAAGGATGAGAATAGAACTCATGGTCCATCTAGCTATTTCAGTTGGAAAATGATAAGACCTACTTGCCAATCTAGCATGATGGTCAAATTCATATGGCTGAGGTACCAAGGAGGAGAGCTCATTAGAATAATCGGCATGAAGAAAAATATTTATATAAAAAAAACAAAAAAAAAACAGGGTAAAGCCATCAAAAACTTTTACTAACTAAAATAATAAAGTTGTTTTGATATTTATTGACAGATAGATATCAACTATACGATATAACTATCCTGGTGATATGTTTTCTATCTTTGATTCTATTGACAAAACTATAGTTTTTCATACCCAACTCAACACTCTTCATGCATCCTTGCAATTTACTATAGAGTTGAGAAATAATTGTACTTTGCCTTTTTTGGACATTGTTGTTGAATGTAGAAACGATTTGATTATTACATATGTTTAATCCAAAGCAATTCACAGGTCTGTACACTAACTGGAATTCTTTTGTTGCTAAGTCCCATAAGATTAATCTGATATCTAGCTTAGTTAGGCCATCATGCATTGAGGATTTGTTCTTTCAGTACACTTGATCAAGAACTGGAGAACATTCATCACATTTTAAGTGACAACAGGTATTCTATAAAAGCCATAAAATGTGTGACTGAATGTAAGATCAGATGTTTTAAAGCACTGGCAGTTTTGGAACATAGTCTTTGTCCAATTTATTTGAAACTACTGTGGCTTGGTAGAAAAAGTCAAATGCTTGCTGACAGAGTGTCACACTATCTGTTTAGTTACACTCCTAAAAGGCTATTTCCTTGTTTTCTGGAAATTAAAAAATATACCTGTTCATGCCTTTTAGGTTCAACCAGATATTAATCTATTTTCAGGTGTGACCAATACAGCAAAAATATATGTTCAGTTGTACACCTCTTATCTGCACCTGCACAGGATATGTTTCTCGAAATACTTTAAACTCAGCCCCCCCTCTCTCTCTATATATATAAGGCTCAGTTAAAGGTATTTTATGTGGGCTTTGAAGTTTTGAAGTTAACACCCAGCTGTAATGGTCTGTTTCATGATTATATGCCATATAGTCTGATGATTGCATATAAACATGAAACAGACTGTTACAGTTTTATTGAGTTCAATGCCCACTTTTGCTTTTACATACATTCTATCCCTAATATTGAGTACTTTATACTATGAATATAGCATACCTTAAGACTATATTTTATCTCATATATATATATATATATATATATATATATGATAGTTTTTTCTATACATATATAGCTATAATAAAGTTTAATTTATAAAATGTTAGGCATATTAAGAGATTAACAATACTAGCTAATAAAATGGAACATTTATAACAATCTATTATAACAAAAGCTAAGTAACAAAAGGTTTATTCTTGCAGTAGATGCCAACAATCTTTACATATTTTTTCTCCTTTTTAGCAGAGACTTTCAACTTTTTACTTAAAATTAGTATTTCATTGATCCTCTTTGGCATATCCATATTTTGTTATGGAAACCATTCTTAAGTAAATCTTTTGAAGTTTTTATTTCTGGATTGATGATTTGATTTTTATGCCATTTGCCATTTATTTAAAGCCAGAAATTATTTTTAGATTGTAAAAGTTTTGGGGGGATAATAATGATTAACTGATACAAGGCCTACTTCTTAGTATCGTGCAGTCATAACAACATAGAGATAATAACACATGGTGCCATAAGTATTCTAAAACTAAACTACTATACAAAATACAAAACAAGGGACACAAATGCATATCAACATGATACAAAGTTAGGCAACTCAAACTTAAACATTGTTGGTGTCTTCTTTTGAAGACTACAGTTTTATAAAATATGAACATAATTATTGAAGCAATAATTCTCTCAGAATCTCAGATGAGGCACCTGGTTTTATTAGGCAGTCTGCAATCTGGTCAAGATCCATGATCCATTTAGTTCAGGTTATTTTTTGTCATCATTTCCTTTACTACATCAACATTCAGATGTCGATCACTCACAAAATTTGATGAATTTAAAGTCTCTACCAGAGATGCATTATCTTGTAAAGAACTTCAGACAACTTTGGTAACTGTAGCATAGCCACTATTAAAACACCAGTATCAACTGGTTCACTGAGTGCAAGAGACTCTGAGGCTAATGGAATTTTTGTTACCTGTTCAAGTTTTTTTGTTGACCAATATATAGGGGCCATTTTGTTCTTCCTACTACTGACAAAGATGAAAAACCACGCTGTAAAGATCCATCTTCTGAGCTAACATAAGTTACATCAGAATAACAAGCAACATTCAATCCTAGCATTTTCATAGCTCTGGAAAAGATATAGAACTTCTCTTAGATTTTAATTTAGATAGAGACTTATTGGCCTGTAGCAGCCACAGATCTATTTCCTTTAGCGAATCAATGCCCCCGACGGGAGATTCGGTCACTCACTGACCAATCAACGGGCGGAGCGCATTGATTCCTCTCTAGAACTATTTTCCCTAGTGCTGTTTGTAGAACAAAGGAAAGGCAGAGAGCCATGAGCCAGCGCGAGTAACGGACGCCTCTCTCACACCGCTGCCACTGATTCCCCATGGAATGCTTCCATGGAAGACGCTGCTGCTAGCTTCACCATGGACATTTACATACTATCTGCTGCTAGCTTCACCATGGACACTTACATACTACCAATCATGTACGTTTACTATATAATAAACCATTCTTTGTTGTTGTTCTAAAAGCAAGTTTCGTCATTCATTTGTGTGCCTAAAAAATATAGTGTTGGGGAAATTAAGCATTTCCCATAAACACCTATAAAATGGTGACCCCGAATGGCACCTTAGGATGGCGAAACAAATTAAAAAAAAAATAACAACACGAAACTCGGCCTCCACTTTCGGACAACAGTACAAGCAAAGTTAAAAGGAGAGAGAGAAAAAGCTTCCTGACTCAAAGAACCTAAAAAAAAAAAAAAAATACAACCACCCACGAATTTTGTTTGTGACACACGTGTGCGTTAAATTCATTCGTCGGCTGAGAAGACATTGGCAAAAAAAAAAAAAAAAATTTGCCCTCAGTAAAACAACCTTTCTAAACAGAGATATCATCTTTCGTTTTGCTAGACATACCGACGCCCATTCCCAAGTGGTCAAATAGGAAGATAAAAGATTCTCCCTTTACTCAAATAACATTTTTTTGAACACGTGCCTTCACAACAAAAACCCCAAAAACTTTCCGACCAGGAAGTATCTTCTTTTCAGCCCGTACACCAACTCAAGCAAGCATAACGAACATTACATTTTGTTCAAAGAAAACAAAGTTTAAAAAAGAAAAAATTATTACCCTCGGCTTGGCCAACAAGGCAGAAAAAAAAAAGAAAAAGAAAAAACTTACTACTCTGCTCTTTTCAACTGACCACGTGGTACAAAAAAATATATTTTATTGCAATAACAAAAAAAACAAAATAACAAAAAAAAAACAAGTGAGTAATACACTTTTACATTTTATTTTTTCGAAAGTTAAAGCTAATAGAGCGCCTCCTTCCTTAACATTTAACTTTCCCGCCTAAATGGTGATTGGGCGACGCCATCTTTAATTCCAACTTTTGTTTTTAAGACAGGCCTTGAAACTGACAGTTATCTCCCTTACTAAGGAACCTTAAAGCAGCACCTTTCTCTCGTTTAACACGAATATCACTATTTTCTTGTGTCTTTCGAAATGTTTTCCCTTTCGTTTCTTTCTCATTGAGACGTGTTTCTTAAATATTTTTTTTTGGTGGTCTGTCGTCACGCTATATATTAATAAGAAAATGGCGACTACTTTACCTGCTTTCGCTGGCGACGTTCGAGTTTGGTTTGCCCAACTCGAGTCATATTTTATAGCGAACAACATCGTGGAGGAGCGGCAATTGCCTATTTTATTTAGTGCATTTCCCGCGTCATTGACACCAGTTGTCAAAGATTTGATAACTAACACCCCCCTTAATGCTACTTATGACAGTATCAAGCGGGAAGTTCTGCTCCGGACGTCGCTATCAGCGGAAAAGCGGTTCCAAACTTTAGTCAATGACGAGCTGTTGGGAGACCGCATGCCAAGCGAATTGCTCCGCAGAATGAGAGAGCTGGCAGAAGATGTCTCTGCTGATAGTGCCTTTATAAAGCAACTTTTCTTCTCACGATTGCCCCCTCAAGTAAAGGCAATTCTGGTACCCATGGTAGAGAAAAGCTCTGTAGACGTAATAGCGTCCTCTGCAGATAAAGTGATGGAATTCACCAAGGGGCCTATTACCGCGCCCATTCCTCAGCCAAAGGCTGAAGTCTCTGCCCTCTCTGCTGCTGGGAACACAAGCGAAGGTGCCACACAAGTGGCGATACTCAAAGCTTTAGTGCAGCTTACCACTGAAGTAAGTAAATTAACCGTACTTAATTCACAACAGCCTAGACGTCGACATAAAAGTCGTTCGCCATCCCCACACCACCGCCGCCATTCAAGCAAGCCAGGACTATGCTATTATCACAGTTGTTTTGGCGCTAAGGCTCGGAGGTGCAAAATGCCCTGCTCCTTTTCAAACCAGGGAAACTTAAATCTGGAGAGCTGAGCACAGCACACTCTCCACAAGATCTATGTAACAACCGTGCCTATTTTATCACTGACTCCAGGTCCCAAGCACGTTGTTTGGTTGACACAGGAGCAGCATGCAGTATCTGGCCACTGAAATTCCTCACTGAGAAGCCGCCATTGTCGCCTATCACACTGCAAGCGGTAAATCACTCCCCTATTCCCACGTACGGTCAAATTTCTCGTTCTCTGGACTTGGAATTACGGAGAGACTTTACATGGATTTTTACTGTAGCTGGTTTACCATACCCCATTCTAGGCTCGGACTTTCTGCACCACTTCAACCTTTTAGTGGATATGCGCAAGCGACGACTTATTGACGGCAATACGGAACTTTCCGTAATGGGTTTTAAGGCAAATATCTCACCTATCAGCCCGGTATTTTTCATTGCCGCTACTGACGACCCATACCAAACATTACTACGCTCTTACCCAGAGTTAACTAACTTAAATTTCGTTGTGAGCAAATCAACTCACTCTACAAAACACCACATCGAGACCACAGGCGCTCCGGTGTTCTCACGCCCTCGCTGCCTCCCTGCTGATAAACTAAAGGCGGCGAAGGCAGAATTTAACCATATGCTGCAGCTGGGAATTATACGCCCCTCGTCCAGTCCATGGGCTTCCCCTTTGCATATGGTTCCAAAGCGTTCTGGAGATTGGCGTCCGACTGGGGACTATCGACGACTAAATGCCATTACGGTACCTGATCGTTACCCAATCCCACATATACAAGACTTCGCTTCATCCCTGCATGGTTGTAAGACCTTCTCCAAACTAGACCTCGTTAAGGCTTACCATCAGATACCAGTGAACCCAGACGACATACCAAAAACTGCAGTAACTACTCCATTTGGAGCGTTTGAATTTTTAACTATGCCTTTTGGTTTGCGAAACGCGGCTAGTACCTTCCAACGCTTCATGGACGAAGTAGTGCGTGATTTGGACTTCGTCTATAATTATATAGATGACATCCTCGTAGCAAGTGCCTCACCTGAGGAACATGTTACTCACCTCCGCCTACTGTTCAAACGGTTTCAAAAGTACCAGGTGAGGATTAACCCTGGTAAATGTGTTTTCGGTGCTTCGTCGCTAACTTTCTTGGGACACATTATAAGCCCCGAAGGGATATCTCCCTTACCTGAAAAAGTGAAGGCGCTACAAGACCTTCAACCACCCACTTCACTTCGCCAACTGAGACACTTTCTCGGTCTGCTTAACTATTACAGACGTTTCATCCCACACTGTGCGGATCTCCTGTCTCCTCTGTCTGACATGCTACGTAACAGGAAAAAGAAAAATGAGCAGATTTCGTTGAATGACATACAGCTAAAAGCCTTTAACGAAGTGAAGAAGAAATTAGCGACAACATCGCTACTTGCACATCCTGTACCCGACTCCCAGTTTTCATTGGTCGTTGATGCATCGGGCACAGCTGTAGGTGCAGTTTTGCAACAGCAACACCAACAACAGCTACAACCTCTCGCTTATTTTTCGAGACAGCTGAAACTGGCAGAACAACGTTACAGCACGTTTGGCCGTGAACTCCTGGCAATGTACCTCGCAGTGAAACACTTTCAGCATTCGCTATAGGGCCGACAATTTGTGATCTACACCGATCACCGTCCGCTTACTTTCACTCTGCGCTCAAAGCCGGACAGATATTCTCCTCGCGAAACTCGCCACTTGGATTTTGTTTCGCAATTTACAAACGATATCCGATATATCTCTGGTGAACAGAATGCAGCGGCAGACGCCTTGTCTCGCCTTCCCATTAATTCACTGTTCTCACCTTCAGATATCGACTTACGACAGATGGCCTTTGACCAACCACGCCTGGACACCTTTGATCTATCATCACCTGAATTTGCAACTTGCAAGTTTGCATACTTACCAGTGCCTACTGCAGATACGCAGATCATCTGTGACACCTCAACAGACGCACCTCGACCTTTTGTTCCGATGACACATCGTAGGGTTGTTTTTGACACACTACACCAATTGGCACACCCCGGACCCAAAGCCACAGTGAAGCTGATTGCAGCTAGATTTTTCTGGCCAAACATGAGGCGTGATATCACTGCCTGGACACGTTCTTGCGTATCCTGCCAAAAATCAAAGGTGCACAAACATATCCGTGCACCCCTCGGAACATTCAGCACCCCAGACGCTCGGTTCAGCCATGTCCATATTGATCTGGTTGGACCATGGCCGGTCAGTCAGGGATTTACTTACCTCCTTACCTGTATAGATCGCTTTACACGGTGGCCCGAAGCTATTCCTCTAAAGGACATTTCAGCTGAATCCGTAGCGCAAGCCCTTATATCAGGCTGGATAATGCATTACGGAGTTCCTACAACAATTACCACTGACCGTGGCAGACAATTTGAATCCCACCTATTCCAGGAACTTTCCAGAATTTTAGGGATCAATCGAATTCGAACTACGAGCTATCACCCTGCTTCTAACGGGATGATAGAACGCTTTCATCGCCAATTAAAGGCTGCATTACGTGCCTATCCTGACCAACAGCGATGGAGCGAATATGTACCTGTTGTCCTTCTTGGCTGTCGTGCAGCTATCAAAGAGGACCTAGGATACTCTCCAGCAGAACTTGTCTATGGAGTACCTCTATCATTACCAGGTCAGATGTTGAACCCTATAGATTTAACTGGAACAGATCCTGCCTTGTATATAAACAGACTGCAATCTTATTTTGGTAGTCTCCCACCAATGCACCCTAGGGAACAGACCACCAAATCATCAGTCCCAAAAGATATTTCTTCATGGACTCACGTTTTTCTAAGAAGGGACGCTGTCAAAGCCCCTCTCACTCCACCTTACACTGGCCCTTACCGCGTGCTTTCACGCACTGACAAACTTCTCACTCTTGACATTAGTGGCAAAAAAGAAACTGTATCTATTGACAGGGTGAAAAGAGCCTTTCTTAACACAAACACACAAGAGCCACATATTCCCCCTACTTACATACATGAACATATCTTCACACCCGTGGAAAAAAATACGATGCCAACAGACAACTATGTCACCACCACACGCAGTGGTCGACGAGTACATTGGCCCAAAAAGCTCTGTAAAACTGTTTATATATAAATTGTACCCTTCTTTGTTTTATGGCCGCTATCTTTTTCTCTGTCGGCTTTCCGCCTAATCAGGGGGTGATGTAGCAGCCACAGATCTATTTCCTTTAGCGAATCAATGCCCCCGACGGGAGATTCGGTCACTCACTGACCAATCAACGGGCGGAGCGCATTGATTCCTCTCTAGAACTATTTTCCCTAGTGCTGTTTGTAGAACAAAGGAAAGGCAGAGAGCCATGAGCCAGCGCGAGTAACGGACGCCTCTCTCACACTGCTGCCACTGATTCCCCATGGAATGCTTCCACGGAAGACGCTGCTGCTAGCTTCACCATGGACACTTACATACTATCTGCTGCTAGCTTCACCATGGACACTTACATACTACCAATCTTGTACATTTACTATATAATAAACCATTCTTTGTTGTTGTTCTAAAAGCAAGTTTCGTCATTCATTTGTGTGCCTAAAAAATATAGTGTTGGGGAAATTAAGCATTTCCCATAACTCCTATAGGTCTCAAAGAGTATCTTCACTTTCAGATGTTTTCCAGTATTGCTGATTCTTCTGCCATCAAATGATACATCTGGTTGTGTTTGAGTAGTTACCTACATCATTTAACCTGCAAGTCTTTTTAATTTTCTTTCCTCATCTTGACTCATCATTCTTTTTAAAGTATCTTCCTTTTTATCTCTATGGATGATATGGATAATGCATAAAAATCTTGATCAATAATGAATCTTTTTAACATTCAATCCAAGAAATTTAATGGTTCTATTTGGGTGAGTTCCTACCTTAAATAACTTTTTTATTCTGTGATCACCTTTTTCCTAAATGATTCATTTCTACGGAATATAAAGTCAATCACATGCATTGCTAGAATACCAATCAAGTTGCCAATTGTATCATGCCAAAAAAAATAGTGTATTATCATAGGCACTTGATATTCCCTTCAGGTTATTTAATTCCTAGCTTATCTTCTTACATCACAAATGGGATGCATCATTTAATCCACAGAAATTTAAGGGTTCTATTTGGGTGAGTTCCTACCTTGAATATCATTTTTTATTGTTATCACCTTTTTCTTAAATGATTTATTTCCACAGAATATAACGTTAATCACATGCATTGCTAGAATACCAATCAAGATGCCAATTGCATCATGCCAAAGAAATAGTGTATTATCATAGGCTGTTAACAATACAAGACATATAGCTTCACAGCTGCATGTCGGAAAGTGTGTTTTTAAATTATGAGAGTCTTTTTCAGAACCACATGAAACAAGACAGTCCTTCATTATCTTTTTATTATCTTTATATTTTTAGTCATCCCCTATCTTGTTCATACACATTTCTGACCTGTAGTGTAGACCTAATATACATTTCTGACCTGTAGTATATAGAACACACATTCATATACCTTATGATTTTTCATATTTTCTATTTCTTTATTCTTTGCATCAATCACAACCTTAGCTTGTTCTTATCCAGATGTGAGCAAAACCACATGTTCTTGATGATTTTGATTAGTTACTCCATCTCTCACTTGGAGTAGTTCTCTCCATTGATCTACACTATCTCAATTAATGCATGCAGGATTTTCTGGCCCTTCCTCTGGTATTATATTCAACCAACAGCTATATTTTCCAGTTAATTTCTGCTGCATACTCATGGTCTTTCCTCTTTTCCATTCATCACTTCCACCTATTTTATACTCCACAACATTGTATACTTGGTTTTTCAGTTTTCTAATTCTTCAATAATACTAACAAAACTTTTACTATTATATTGTTCTTCATCTTCCTCATCCAGGACTTCCTTTATCTCATCTGATGAATTTTTATATTCTTTATTTTTGTGTGATTCCCAATTCTTTGTTTTCTTGTTTCTTGTTATTTACTTTCATCAAGTGATATCGATCCATCCTGTAACCTGCTTCTCCGTCTGATCAATATACATTGACCTTCTTTACCCAATACTTTGGCAGAATCATGCCATCTTTTGTAGTTTGGCCTTCTATAATAAAAATTATCACCAGATAAAAAGTTTTCATCCACATAAATTCTCACATTAGATTCTAATTCTCTCTGGATTTTTTCACTTGCTTCAGTATTGGTAAAACTTTTATTTGCTGCATGTAGAGTTTTACTCTAACCCTGTGCATTGTGATGCAGTGGGTATCAACTCAGAATGACAAATTGAAGAGCCGAGTTCAAATTCCAGTTGAATTCTTTGCATTCACTTGCACACAAATACCCTTGGAAAAGGTATCAATCCATCACTTCCCTCCAGCTGTAGGTTAAATAACAGGACAGATTGAGTTCTATAGCCTTGGCTGGCAACCAGTCTTCTGCAGAAAGCAATGGCAACCTACTGCAGGATAATCTTCTGTCCAGTCAGTCATGTCACTTTCAAGACATGATCACCCAAAGTGTGTATCATGTATGACACTTAATTGACTGACTAACCCTGTCACTGGTTGTTACAGACCTAAGTGCAGGTAATTTATCAGTCAAAATTGAAGGCATGCTTACATTGGAATCAAATACAAGTTCATTAGGACTATGTCTTGAGTGGGTCTGAAATTAAATTTTAAAACTAACAGCACAAGCCAGAGCTATTTCTGGCTCTCATTTATCATCTAATATTTTTCCATTGCTTCAGTCACTATCAAATTGTGGCATTCCACTGTACCATTACTGAATGGACTTTCCACAGCAGTAATACAGGTTTCAATGTTTAATTTTTCATTCATCTATTGGTAGCTTTCATTATTAAATTCATCCCTGTTTTCATTCAAAAACTGCTTGGGAGCTCCAAAATAGGATTTCCACTTTAAAAATATGTTGCAAATAATTTCTTTGCACGTTTTGGTTTTAATCAGTCTGGCAGTAGAGTACCTAGTGGCTGTATCAATTAGATGTAGAATCTAATATTGATTATGTCTGTGCTCCTTTAGATCCAGATATACTGTGATATTGAACTTATTTCCAAGAGGCAATCCTACCACTGGTTGAAATGGAGGTCTTCTAAACTTCAGCCGAACCAAACAAGAATCGCAGACATCCCTGATTAGATCCATATTCTTCTTATCATGAAAAATTCTACTACTTTTAACCAAAAATGTTAGTTTTTCCTTTAATGCATGTGCAAATTGACTATGTAATTTCTCAGCTTTCCTTTTTTCTTCATTTTAAATCATTTATCTAACATGCAACACTACATTTTCCAACTTCCAAAAGCATGTCTGTCAAGAGTAGACTATATTGTTCAGAAGTAGTAGTTCTCAGTTTTAGAGATTTACCTAAAATCTAACAGCAGTCATTTTTAAAGTCCAATACCATTCCAGTAGTTTTCATGGATTTGTGATTTAGCAGTAAGTGTAAATAATTTTTAACAAAGTCAGCTTCAATATAAGCTCTGGTATCTTTTACACTGCCTATAGTTACTGGAAATTTAAGTGATTTAGTGGCTTTTACTTTCACTCCATTTCCAAAACAAAAAGTCCTGTAAGACTTAGAAATTTTCACTAGATTTTTATGTTTAGTACTTAATGTGTAAAAAGTACATTGAGCCAAATTTCCCCACCAACTGTTTGTGAACATGCAAAGTCTAATACTACCATGCCAAATATCTCTTTCACAAGATTAGACATTTTTACATTAGTGTCTGAAATGATGGCATTATTTATCAATGTTAAATAAGATTATGTCAGTCAGTCAGTCAGTTAAATGCCATACGTGATACATGCTTGGGCGATCATGTCTCCAAAGAGACATGACTGACTGGGCAGAAGATTATCCCGCAGTAGGTTGCCATTGCTTTCTGCAGTAGACTGGTTGCCAACCAAGGCTATAGAACCCAAGCCGTCCTGTTATTTGACCCATAACTGGAGGGAAGAGACTGATTAATACCTTTTCCAAGGTTATAATGTACCTGGTCTAATTTCACAACAGCATTAACATCATTCCAAGAACTAAAACAATCTTGAGCAAAATAGTAGAATTTCATTTGAAACACTGCATAATCTTACATTGTAGGATTTGATTTACTTACATGATAACTCATTGGAAAAATTTTTTGTCCTCTGTTAATACTATATCAATTAAAATTTATGGTTCTCATTTTTCTTTAATAGCTGGAATGGTGTTGTATTCAGATGACAAAATGTTAGCAAACACTTTCTTTAAAAATGTCTTTCATAGATGTATATTTTAGACTTTGATTCTTGTTAATTTTTTATTCTCCTCAGATACATTCACCACATTTAGTACAAAAAGGCCTGCACTCCTTCTGTAGGAACTTCACTTTTTTTAAATAATTCATGATACCTAAGATTTAAAATGAATTTTTATAAATGAAAAAGCTTTTTAGTAGCTTTCATTTTAGCTTTAATTGAAAGCTTAATGATCAAATTTACAGTTTACTATTACTCTGTAGTATATTTTTCAAACAGAAATTATATTGATTGGAATTGATTTTTTAATATTTTTCTAAAATAGCTGATTAGCACACTTTTTAGCCATCTTTCATTACAATATAATTTTCTTTATTAAAAACTTTTCCAAAAATAAAAAATAATTTTCTGAAACTTTATTTGAGGAATACTAACTGATTTAAATTATAATTAATCTGATTTGAAACAAATACTATATACTTTAAGTTAAAAAAAGTAGAAAAATAGATTTTAAAATGAACAGTATTGATTCATGTATTTTTCAACACCCATAAAGCACTTATCAAGTACTGATAAGCTATTTATATGTTAATTGCTATTCTCCAGAGACTTTATCTGTTAAAGCATAATTTAAGAAAATGATGAGTAAACGCATTTTTATATAATTCTTAAGTACACATTAATCTTACAAATGTTGGAAATATTATCCATAATCTAATTTTAGTATTGTTGACTTTAAATTTACTATAGTTACCAATCTTATTTTCTGATAATGTTGTGTATGGTAACCCATACTTTTAAAATAGACTCCTTTTATACATGAAAAAAAAAAAGGTTTTAATTATTTTAAAAATCTTAGAACATGATGATTTGTATGAAGCTTTTTAATTTTCACTTAGTAAATATAGTCTTCACTAAATAATTCCATAACCTAGCATGGACAAAGTTTTGAAGAATTTTAAAAGATTTTTTAAACTATAAATTATTATAATTTAAAAAAGAAAAAATGAGACCAATTCTTGTAAATATTTGTGAACCATTACCAATATTTTTTCTTCAGACAATAATGTCATTAATATATATTATCTCATTAGATAATGCCATAAATTTATTGGATTTTTTATTTTACTATTCAGAGCAGATGTTTGTGAATGTGGTAATGATTTGAAAAAAAAAAAAGATTATTTATATTCTCCAAGGAGTCCTATTTTTAACTAAGAAAATAAAGTTTGTGGTCAGAATTTAATTTCTAGAAATTTCATGAAATTAATTCAGGGCAATAACAAATGTAAAATATATATTTTATCAAGATTTTAAAAAATAATAATTTCATAAATAAATTCATTCATCTGTGAATAAGTCCTGAAAGTTTTATTAAAATCTGACAATTATTTGATTTTTTTGCAAGAATTTCCAAACAAACAAAAAATACATAAATCACAACTACTGTTCATTTTAAAATCTATTTTTCTTATCAGTTATGGACCCATGCTGATGCAAAAAGCAAAGGAAGGTATTTAACCAAAATTTCAAACATGTTAGAAAGGATTAAAAAGATAGCAAAAAATAATTAAAAAATACTTTGGTTTTTTTCTTTAAATAATAAACATTTTGGTGACAATAAAATTTTGTTTTTATTAAGTTTGGGGCTTTTTTACTTTATGCTATGCTGTTTTTAGCAAAAAAATAGAGATACCTATCCAGCAAGGTGATTCTGAATTTTTGTAATCACAGATACAAAAACTCATAACCTACCAAAAAGTCATTTATATTACTTCCAGACATTCTTCTGTAAGAGTAAAAATCTTTGAAAGCCATGTACACCATCATGTTCTCATTGTGTAAATAAATCTCATCTGTAATAATTCTTAAACCATCTTCTCAGCTGATATCAAGTATGGCTAAATATCAAACACATTTCTGTATGTTTTAAGGCAATGATAAAAATACTGCCGAACAAGTTTTCACAATGCAAAATAGGTGGTCAGTTATTAAGAGAAGACATTTTTCTTTCAAACATGCTTCAATGTAAGTTGAACAAAATATTTTTGTCATACAAAAGAAAACAGCACTTGCTACCAATGTTAGTATGGTTCACTCATAACAATGTAGAGATAACAACACGTGGAAGTGAAGTGCCATATTTATTCTGAAAGTAAACAATTATATAAAATATAGAACAAGGGACACAAACGCATATCAGCTTGATACAAAGTTATACAACTTAAACTTAAACACTACTAATTAACCTGAGGGAGAAGAGACAGATTCATATCTTTCCCAAGGATATTTTTGTGTAAGTGAATATAATGAAGCCCATGGGAAATGGAACTTAGCTTTCTGATCTTCAATTATGAGGCATTATCAGTTAACCCACAACACATCTCAGCTTACAGCACCTGACATTCCCAAGCAGTTACCCATCTATGTAGTGACTAAGCTTGATGTTGCTTAACTTTTGTAATCATACAAGAACCAGTGTTTTAATGTGATAGAGCTGTAAGTTGTTTATTTCTGGAGTTGACCGTGGGAAATCAAAAGTGTAGAAAAGAGGGGATCATGGATGTAAATGCATATTTACATACATTTTTATCTGTCATAAAAAAAAAATCATTTACATTTTGTTCAGCTTTATGAGTATCTGTCAGTGTTATTGTAATTGTGTTGATGTTTTACCTGCAATTTCCTCCCAGCCCCAAACACATATATCACTGCAAGCAATCCAAGAAAAAATAAAACTCACATAGCTGGAGTGATATGACATAATTCATTATTACACAATTTTATTATCTTTGTGAGAAACCAGTTTTACTACTTGTTTCTCAAAGGATGTGCAGAACTTTAAAAAATAAAAATGCACATTAAAAAAGATAGGACAAAAGGAAAAGAAAACAAAAAAAAGAAATTGATTTTTAATTATCAATTTGAATTTTTTTAAGCAATAAGAGAGTGAAAACAAAAGAAAAAAATCAAGGCCTGAAGCTAACATTCAACAAAAAAGTCATTAAATAAAAAAAGGGATAAAAATATCAAATTATGCATGAAAACCACAGATGAAAAACAAGAAACATGGACTCAGCAGTGGATCATGGGAAGGTAGGAGAATGCAACAGATCCAATGCAGGGGATGGAGGAGACTGCAAACTAGCAAGGGTAAAATAGAAAATTGGGAATATTTTTCTTCTAGTATAAAATTTGACAGGTCTGATGTTGTTGAATGCTACAGTAACATTCAGAAAATATCAGCTGTTGTTTTCTGAGTCATCATGGGGTTAATATACTGACCAGACCTTATTAAACTTGAAATGACAAGGTAAGATCATATGTTAAAATATGATTTAGTCATGGCCATTCTATTTGGCTTGTTAAGTTTTAAATTGGATGTAGGGGAAATAATAACTCATTATTATTTTGTTCTTTTACTTTACTGTAAGTGTGTGTCATTTAAAAAACGAAAACAAAAAAGAACAACCATTTATTTGTTAGTCACTGTTTACTTGTTGCTTGTCTGAACAGAATTTCGCACATAATGATGAAGACTTGGTAGATTTCCAGAAAATTACCTCAGAAGCCTGAGCAGTGAACAAAACTGATTAGATCCAAAGTCTACAAATTTGTTAACCATTACTCTAAATAAACAAATGAAAAATTCTAATTTCAATGTAAAACTTACATTATTTACATTGTTTGGATTATTGTCCTCATCTTTATTGTTATTATTACAAAATTTTGGCCATTGTATGCTCCAGCCTTCTTCAGGTGCTATAAATTTCAAACCAAACCCTTTATTACTGGCATATATCATTCTCATTCCATGTGCAATGCCACTTCTGGGAGCCATGTAGTTATCTCCTTTTAATTTAACTCTCAAAGTTATTTGTTCACCACTGCTGTAGCCTGGTATTGAACTCACAACTCTTTGGGTCAAGTCACTGGAACTAACCAACATCTATATCTACTGGGCCATGTGTCCTTGAGGATGCATGGCCCAGTCAAACAGAAGTCATTTTCAATAAAATGTGTAAAAAAGTTAAACTTATTACAAGTACATTATTATTGTTCATTCACTGATTGTTGATTTTAGTAGAAATGAGTGGCTTACATTGGAGATGAAGTGACAGCATGTCTCTTCAAGTACTCGGGTACTCTTCTTCATATCCTTTTTTTTTTCTGGAGGATTATGTTTCTTTTCTTAGTTTCTAGTTATTCTCATCCTTTTTCCCAGGCTCTTCAGGACCATTCCCAAAAATCAAATAATAACTGGCATAACTGCAATCTCCATGTTCCACAAATTTTTAATTTCTCTCTAGGTTAAGGTACTTCTACAGAGCAGCCAGAAGTGGCCAAAGCCACCCCCTCAGAATTTTGGCTGGCCCCTTGGATGGCACCCCCACACTTTTAGAAGCTTTAAACAGCTTGAAAGTGAAAAAGAGGACAAGAATAGATTAGAACTCCACTACTATAAATGAAAGGTTATTCAGCTTTATTTAGTGAAGTAACATATTTATACTTAAACTCATTCCTAAGTTGTATATACAGTAGTAGTGTAGTATGAAAATGAAGATGCTGCTTGATTTTGCCCCCCTACTCCTCAGAAAAATCTCGACCTTTAAGTGGCCCCCTGACTTTCAGAGTTCCACAAGTGCCACTACTTATTTATCTTTCCTTCACCTTCAGATCTACATTTACTGCTCGGAAAGTTGATTCACTGTTGAGCAAGACAATTTTTCTTGCCAGAATTGATCTTATAAGTCTACCATTGAATATTGTTGCCACATCTGATCTGGTGATTCTGATATGTTTTTAGAGATTCTTAAAAAAATCCAAATAATAATCCATAATGTTATTGGTCCTAACCTGGCATCTCAGCATCAATTATTTTCATGCCATTGTAATGTAGCTTCCTTGTGCCTTTTCTATAAATATTTTCATGATAATTCATCTGATAAGCTCTCTTCTTTGGAGCTTCAACTTCATAAATTTAAACATAGTACTAGATTGGCAACTAGGTCTCATCATTTTAATGATGGAATTGTTAGATGTAACTGCAAGTTTTATTGTAATAGTTTCCTCTCTTACACTTCTCACTTGTGGATTTCTCTTTTGGTTTCTTTCTTTCTTGCTTCCTTTTTATCAGCCCAAAACATTTCCATAAATTGTTTTGGGCTGTTATCTTAATAGCAATCCAAAAACAGTTCTTCTGAAATTATTGTCTTTTTATTCACTTTCACATTTTTATTTCTGATTCATTTTTTTCTTTTCCTCCCTTCAATTTTCACACTGTTTTGATTCCATTTTCTTTTTCTAGTTTTCAATTTTATGCTCTTTTTTTCCATAATATTCTGTTTTCTTTTCTCCTCTTTCATTTCTATTATTTCAGTTTATTTCCCTTTTTCTTTGTTTTCTCTTTTAATTTTAATTTTTTTATACCTTTTTTTGTCTTATAGCTTCCTCTACATAACCACATCCATGTTGATTTATCTACTACTTCTTCAAATTGTCTTCTGAAGTTCCCTTAAAATTGTTTTTCTGTATATTTTTGAGTTACCATCTTTATGCTTCCTGGGTTTCTCCTCTTTCTTCTGCTTGTTATAATGCAGTTTTTTGGGTTTCTTTTAGCAATCTTGTCTTGCTCTGTCTTGTGTATTCTTTGAGTCCCTTGATCAATATAATGTCTTCTCACACACTTCTCATTTCTAGCTTTCTTGTTTTGAAAACTTTAAATGCAGTGCCAGTCTTTATCATCTGTCTCCTCAAATCCTGTTCTTCTATTGTCCTATCTGTTTGTTTTACTCTTTGTAACCCTTGATGTATTGCCTTGCTTAGGGTGACAGAATTAAAAAATAAGGTTATCTGTCATAATAATACCACTTGTCATCATAGAGGTTTCATTTGTGTATATATTCTATGTGTTCCTGTAGTCTCCATCTGACCTGGAATAATTATGTATTATCTATTGTTCAGTCTGAAGGATATTCTTACATGACAGCATTGCACTTCAATGTCTCAAATCTGGTCTGTTAGTTTCTGCCATAGACCACATCCTGCTGCCAATAACTGAACAATAGATGATACATAATTATTTAGAGTCAGATGGAAACTACAGGAACTGGCAGGGATGTCCTCTCTGTTTCTTTCACTCTCACTAATTCCTCACATTTTATCGGCTTTTATTACATGTGTTGAAATGACTAAAAAAATCCTAAATGTTGACTAGTTTGTTTTTTTTTGCTACTTTCTTTTGACATAGAGTCTGTCAATATTGTCTCTTGAGTATAGTGCCTTTTGCATCATCATCAATTTTCATGTTTTGTAATCTGGGTTTCTGAATTCTCTTCTTGTTCAGTTTAGGAATGGTCTCAAGTACCTTACAACAGGAAACCTCCAGACATTTATGCTTTTATTATATACTCATTTCAAAACAAAAGACTGGATTTGATAACAGTAGACAACAAAAAGAAAACATTTGTGGGAAAATAAAATAAATAAAATAATAATAAAAAAGAAATGCATTTTTCCATGATGCAAGAAATAAAGGAACTGAAGAGGATTTTTTATTATCTATACAATTTATGACTCCACTTCCAGAAAGAACATAAATTTTCTCTTACTTCTTTTTGACGTAGAACATTCAGATGTGTTTTGCAACTCCACTCATGAAGGAAGTAATTTGGTTGTTTCAACTCAGCACAGAGCTAACTTGAGCTTGACTATTTTAGCCATTTTTATCAATACATAACTTTATTTCTGGACAAGAAAAAAAAATGGACATAGCCAAGAGAAACTGAAAGCTTTGTTTCTCTATAATCACAATAAAAAAGAATGAAACAGCCCAGTTTGTTGTAGAAACAAAAGCTTTTTGTTGCTTCTGCATAAATTGTTTATATCTGAACATGCATACACCTACCATATACCAACATACAACCTTTAAATGCCATATGTTAGATAATGAATTTTGTTGTTATTGCAAACCACTCAGTAGATCTGAAAACAAATGAAAAGATGGATGAAATGTTTTGCACTAGCCAGAGAGCTGAAAAACTTGTGGAACATTATGGGGACAGTTGTGCTAACTGCTGCATGTTGGGAACACTCCTAAAGAGTCTGAGAGAAAAAGAATAGAAATTAAAGGGACCATTCAGCTGACAAAATAACTGGAAACAGCCAGAATACTAAGCATACAGGGGTAATGAAAAGACTTGCTGTCATATGATCTCTGATGTGGATCACAAGTTACTACTGGGATTGACACTCAATCAGTGTATCATAATGCTACTATAACCACTAATAAAAAGGATAATGAATTTCTTTTTTTTTTTAATCTACATTTACTTTTGATTCTGTTCTCTGATTTCCCATATTTTTCTTTTTTTCTTTTCCTTTATTTTTTACAATTTTATTATGCATACTACATGTTCTTCATTATTTAATTAGTTAGTTTTTGGTCATAATTAAATTACATCAGTACAAAGTTGTATTAAAAAGTGTTCAATACAATTATATTGTAGAACTTTTGAATATTTTTCATTTGCAAATAAGTTATTACACAACCCAGGTTTCTACCTTTTGGTGTCTTCAGGTGATTTACAATTACTGATTTTACTGATTTTTAAAAACACTCGCATAACAGGGATCTTTTATGAACATGCAGTTTTCAAAATTAGGTGAAGTTACTTAAAGGTCTTAGAACATTTTTATCCATGATCGTATGATCCTAATAAGTATTTATTGGTATGGTCACATTTGGTTATACTTTCTGTTCTTTCATTTTTTTGTTTGGGAATAACATAATAGCTAACTTTTCTTTCTTGCACAAATATGCAAAGATTTCTTTCTCCAATATAAGCCTTAGAAATTTGAATATTCTCTTTAAGTATAAGTGTCCTTTTTGTTTTCATTTTCTTTAAAATTTTGTTGTTGCTCATATACTCAGTCTATCCTGTTCTCAGCATTCTTCTGTAGAAACATTTCTGTTGCCATAAGTCTCTTCTTCATCTGTGATGAAATAGTACATATACAAGTACTGATATTATGTAAAAGTTTAGCACCCATGCATACTGCTTTCTTATAGTTGATGTTTAGTCCTTTCTTCTCACTTTCCTTTACTACCTTCTATAAGAGGTTTTCTGTGTAGTTTCCTTTTCATGTTAATATTTTCATTTTTCAATTTCACACTTATTTTTTCTTTCCAAATTTTTCTAGCTTTAATTTTTACCATTTTTGTTTCTTTCTATTTTTCTTTGTTTTTGCTTTTTCAATCTCTCTCTTTTTACCACTTTATCTTTCTTTCCACTCTTAATATCAACATATTTCATCCTTTTTCCCCGCCTTTCAATTTCAGCCCTTTTCATTTTTTTCCTTACCATTGATTTTTTAAAACATTTTCCTTTCAGCTTCACTCTTCATCTTCCTTTCTTTAGATATTTTTTTACTTCTATAAAACTATTTTCATTTACTTGATTTTTTATTTACTTATTTTCTTTTTATAAACCTTATCACACATTTTTTGAACTTTTAACAATTCAAGTTGAATGCTACAGACATATTATAAGCATATCAGAGCACAAAGTCTTATGAATAAAGCCTTACAAAACGAAGTCTGTCAATGTATTTTACTGTTTTCGGTAACAAAAAACAGCTTACACAAGGTTTACAAACAATATGCACTACTTAGACAAATGCTGAGTTTTTATCTTATGAAAACATTTTAGAGAAAATGCAAAACATGTAAAGAAAAAAAAACAAAACATTTTTTATATAAAAAAATAAAAAATCATGTCACTGTTTCAGATTTTGTCATCGAAAAAAAATGGTGTCTAGCACTGTGTATGTATTCTTATTAGTGTATTTTAACCTCTGACCACAGATGTGATTTCACCTGCCAACAATATACAACAGTAACAGGAAATTCTATTAAATTATTTTAGCCCCTATAAATGAAGTTTGCTTTCTTTTGAAAAGATGTTATACAGAGATCCTTCCTCAAATAGGGAGACATTCTTTAATGTGACAGAATTTTTATTGGCTAGTAAAAGATTCTATTGTTTAATAGCTATGTTATGGGAGTTAACAGTGCATCCAAGTTGACACTAAAACTTTTCTTTCTCTCAGAGACAAGGAGTTAGAATAAAAGAGAAAAATCAAAAGTGGAAAAGAAGGAAAAGAAAAGGGAAAAATAAGAAGAAAGCAAAGATATAAAAGAATAAGAAAGAAAAGAAAAAATATCTCAGATGAATTGGAAGGGAGAAAAAAAGAAAAATCAACCAAGAAGTGGAAGAAAAAAAAGAAAGGACAATAAGAAAAAAAAGGAAACAAAAGGTAGATATGGAAAAGAAGAAGGAAACAAGAGTAAAAAGGATCGATAAGGAAATAAGAGGAAAGAAAGAAGAGAAAAAGATATAATAGAAGAAAACTGATCAAAGGAGATCGGAAAATGAAGAATCTATATGATTATTATACATTTCTACCTATGATCAGTGTGTAGTATCTATCCAATCTAGAATCAGTTATATTTCCTGACCAAAAAATCAACATAATAATATTAAGTGGGATGAAATTGGAAAAGTGTGGGAGAGAAGGAAGTGGAAAAGTGGGCATGAAAGACAAAAATAGGGGGTAAGAAAATTTGAGAAAAAAAGGAAAAAAAAAAAGAAGTCATTTTTTTCCTTTTAATCATTTTACTCCAAGCAAAGTAGGAACACCACTAATGCACAGGGATTTACAGAGAGTGAAAGTGAAAGTGAAAGTGAAGGAGGATTAAGGAAAGAACAAAAGATGAGCAAGATTAAAAAAAAAAGAAGGAAGATAGTGACTGGTGTAGCATTTAAATTTTTGAAGATTGTAGTTATCAGGAAAGCAATAAATAGAAGGAAGTTCCACAAGTGGGGAGTTCAAGAAAAGAAATTGTTGGAGTAGATGTGAAGGTTGCAGTTAACTATTTCAACAGTAAAGGGTGGGATCTAGATGCCAATCTAATAGCATGCTTAAATTTATTCGGGGCACCAGGGAACAAAGCTCGTCAGAGCAATTGCTATGAAAATATTTATAGAAAAAAAAGAGAGAAGCCACATCACATCAATGAGAAAGTGACTAAAGTTGAGATGCCTGACCAGGATCAATAAGAAAAAAAAATATAAATATATATATACAAATATAGAGAAGTAATGCAGATGAAGATACACAATTACAGATTTATTATGTAAATTAAAATTGGTATTAAGCAACTCATGTTGGCAAAGGTTTCAAGTAAATTTGATCTTATATCTTCTTTTATGAGAAATATTAGCAATGACTTATTTGCTGGTATTATGCATCTCAAGGGTTGTTCATCATACTGTAAATAAATATATATAATATGATAATTATTGGTATTTTTATATATAATATGGTATTTTTTATATGGTATTTTTATATATAATATGGTATTTTTTATATATAATATGATAATTATTGGTATTTTTATATATAATATGGTATTTTTTATATGGTATTTTTATATATAATATGGTATTTTTTATATATAATATGATAATTATTGGTATTTTTATATATAATATGGTATTTTTTATATGGTATTTTTATATATAATATGGTATTTTTTATATATAATATGATAATTATTGGTATTTTTAAACTTCAGTTACATAAAAAATTGCCATGAAAGTGCACAGGGGGTTACATAAGAGGTGAGTGATGAGAAAGAGGAACAAATTACAGGGAGTGTCAGTCAGAGAATGGTTAAGAAAAGGATAAGAACACTGGTGTGAAGAGGGCTGCATGATAGTAGAGTGGAAAGGGAGAAGAACATGATATAAAAATTCAGGGAAAAAATGCAAGTCAAAGAGATTAGAGATAGTAACTGACATTACATTTGACTTCTTGGAGATTGTAGCTGTCAGGGAAGCAAGTATATGGAAGAGAATTCCACAGGTGGGAAGTGCAAGCAAAGAAGATGCTAGAGTAGAAGTTGTGGTTACATTTGATTGATTTCACTGTAAAAGGATGGATCCTAGCTGCTAGTTTAGTAGTTGGAGCAAATTCATGCAGAGGGGGCACCAGGGAGCTAAGCTGATTGGAACAGGAGTCGTGAAAGTATTTGTAGAAGAGACAGAAAGAAACCACATTACATTGGTGAGAAAGTGACTAGAGTTGGGCCACCAGGTTGAGATCAATTCCATTGCAGATTCTCTGTTGGATTTTGTCAAAAACCCCAAGATGAATAGCAGGGGCACCCAACCAAATGTGACAGTATTATTCAATGCACGGGCAAATGGTTGATTTATATATGTGCAAGATATTGAGTGATATGATAACAACAGTGGAAATTGCAAAATAAAGATGAACAGAAATCCAAGTACAATAAGAAGAGAAACAGAAACCATTGAAAAGATCAGAATATTAATTAAAAACCCCAAGATGAATAGCAGGGGCACCCAACCAAGTGTGACAGTATTATTCAATGAAACTAACTGGCTTCAATAAAGCCACAAAAAAAAAAAAATCAACAAAAAAACATGAGAACAATTAAAAGCATAATCAGCAAGAAAACTGGATTAACCACCATGAAACTCTTTTAAGAATCTGGTATTATGAATGTAAACACAAAGGAAAAATGTAAAGTATCAAAAATATTGGTGAAAGAAATGAAAGCAACCAAACAATCATCTTTAAATAAGCATAAAAACATATAAGAATTATGAGAAAACTGATTCCTCAACAATAATTTTAAATGATAAATGTAGACCTATATTGGATGAACCTAATGATGAAGTAAGAAGTTAGGTTCTTCATAAATATAGTTACCCAAAACAATTCAGAAGACCACAGGTGGGAAGGTGAAGTAATGTTTTTGGCTCGTATTCTTGTTAAAAAAATCATAGTCTCTTGAAAGTTAATGATGGCCTCAGGATAAATGTATAGAAATAATCTAAATTCTTGAACAAAATATTTTTTGAAAGGTACAAATCGCAGCTAATAAGCATTAAGCTAAATGCAAGGCAAAGTTCCTTCATATTCTGCAAACTATTAAGAAATTGAATAAGCTATCACTGATTTTTCATGAAAAGCAATGTTTTATTTATAAAAATTCGTAAGAAACATGTCAGTGAAAGGTATTGTCCATAACTTGCCACTACTTTTTCCCATCTTTCGGGCAGCATTTGAATTTCACATTGAAATAAACATGTCTTTTGAGGCTAACCACAAGTAAACCCATTTTTTTAGATCTTCATAAGAATGAAAGCACAGCTCAGCCTGGCTATGTGCCATTGATTGAGACAAGTAATAATCAGAAGAAGTAATGTCTGATGAATACAGTGGCTGAGATAGAACTTTCCATTTAACCGTTTCCATGTAGGTTTTCACATTGTTATTGATAGTAATCTCTCATTCTGGTTTCGGTCCGTTTGAGTAGCTTATAATAAAACTACGCCCAGCTGATCCCACCAAATGTAGAGTTGAAGCTTCAAACCATGAATATTCAGCTTTACTACCAATGTTAATGCATGGCCAGGCTTACTCCATGATCTTCTATACTTAGGATTATCGTAGTGTATCCACTTTTCATCGCTGGTCATGATACAATGCAAAAAACCTTTTCTTTTTCTTCCACTGAAGCAGCTGTTCCCATGTGACAAGATGCCATTTGATGTCTCTCGGCTTCAACTTGTATGGCACCCAATGTTCTTGCTTTTGAATCGTTCCTAATGCTTTCAAACGTTTTGAAACTGTTATGTGATCAACTTCTTTTGATTCTACAAGTTCAGCTTGCACCTGACATGAGTCTTTATGAAGTAATACCTTCAATTCTTTGTCTTCAAACTTTTTCAGTGCACTGGAGTGTTCTTTATCTTCAACATCAAAATCATTATTTTTGAAGCATTTGTACCAATCTCTGCATGTTGTTTGCAACAGAGCTTGGTCACTATAAGTCTCAATAGGAATTTTGTATGCTTCAGTTGCAGATTTCTTTTGAATAAAGTAGTGCAGTAAAATTACCCACAAATACACTTTCTTTGGCACAAAATCTGACATGTTTAACACTATGAAAAACAAAGTTGTTTACACTTTGGCAAAATGATATACACTTAATTTCAAGGATTTTTTTTGTATTGTACATATATCTTATATTGTTCAGATTGTGGATGTTAATGACAAATTCTGGCAGGACCTCCAGAGCCCTCAGAAATATCCTTATAGATGCATTACCATCTGAGACTATACACACACAGTTCTGGGAACTGTTGGAAAACACTATGAACTTATGCAAGGTCCTAATATTATCTATCTGTCTATATTTCTAAGATGAGTTATTGTAACTATTTACAGTATTTACATTGTTTGGACTGTTGTCCTCATCTTTATTTTCATATTCACAATGTTTCAACCATTGTATGCTTGAGCCTTCTTCATGTGATATACATCGAAAGTTTAAACTGAACCTTTTATTTAGTCCACTAGGATAAATATTTCTAGTTCCACTTGCCATTCCTTTTCTGGATATCTCAGTTTCAGTTAATTCTCTTTAGTAACCCAACTTTTTGGTCAAGACACTGGATTACTCCAACCAATACTTTTATTCACTGGGCCACATGTCCTTGGGAACTAAATAAAGAGTTTATTTCAAAATTCCAACATATATCACCTTAAGAAAGCTTGAGTGTACAATGGCAGAAAAATCATATGACAATAAAGATGTAGACAACAGTTTTAATAATGTGAATACATTAAAAAAAAAAGCTATTATCTAACTTGTTAAAAATAAAGTCTAAAGACATCCCAGCCTTTCCAGACATTAATATAGTTGAAAATTTGTAAGCCATCACTAAAATAGAAACATATAAAAATGGAAGATAATCAAGCAAATAAAATATCTTAGAAGCAATAAAAACTGCAAGTCATTCTAAATTTGAATAATTTTAAATATTACCAAAATCAATGTTTGAAAAACTGATGTATTATAGAATGTTAAGGAGCCCATTAGTCAGTTAAGTGCCATACATGGTACATGGTTGGGTGATTATGTTTTAAAAGAGACATGACTGACTGGGCAGAAGATTATCCCGCATTCAGTCAGTTAAGTGCCATACGTGAAACACACTTGGGCAATCATGTCTTGAAAGAGACATGACTGACTGGGCAGAAGATTATCCCGCAGTAGGTTGCCATTGCTTTCTGTGGTAGACTGGTTGCCAGCCAAGGCTATAGAACTCCATCTCTCCTGTTATTTAACCCATAACTGGAAGGAAGAGATGGATTAATACCTTTCCCAAGGGTATTTGCGCATAAGTGAATGCAAGGAATTCAACTGGAATTCGAACTCGGCTCCCCGATTTCTCGTTCTGAGCCAATATCTACTGAACCACAACACACATATCCCGCATTAGGTTGCCATAACTTTCTGTGGTAGGCTGGTTGCCAGCCAAGGCTATGGAACCCAATCTGTCCTGTTATTTAACCCATAACTGGAGGAAAGTGATGGATTAATACCTTTCCTAAAGGTATTTGTGCATAAGTGAATGCAAGGAATTCAACTGGAATTTGAACTCGGCACCCTGATTTGTCATTCTGAGTTGATATCTACTGTACTGCAACATACATCCTAAGGAGCACATATTAACATGCAAAAACAAAGTAATAATTCATTCATGTACATGAGGTATTGTGTTAATTAAATTTATGTTTCTGTGGGTTCTATCTCTTGGATTTATTTATAAATAAAAAAAATTATATTGCACTTATTCTGTTGGTATAAAATACTTGACACTCCTAAAACAAGTAACTATCAATATTTTTAATATGAATTATATTACCAAATTAATATAGATAGAATTACAAATTAAAACTCACATCAAACTATTTTCACCTATCACAATAAACAGGTGTTTCCTCAGCATAGTATCATGCCTTAAGATTTAAGCTTAACACAAATCTCAAGTGAAATTCATACATATGATCCACTGTTAAAGATGTTGGAATAATAATCAGTGTACTGTACTGCTCTTGCATCAGGCAAAAAATGGAGTACTGTATATATAGGTAGGAGATGCCTCGTCTTTACATACAAGTCTTGATAGAGTCTGAAAGTATCTCTGCATCCTTGTGAGGGATAAATTATTTTCCAGTATAGAAATCCTTTCCCACTGATGAAACATTGCAAATTTCTTGTTTTCTTCCATAAAAAGTGTTCAGATAAACTACATTCCTTAGTTCCACCAGTTCTAACCTTCACAGCTAAAACTCATCATACCACACATATAACAAACCACATTCATTCCCTTTATATTCCATTGGTGAGATGTTTCACTTGAGCAGCTTCTTCCTACAAACCATTGCCAACTCCCATGAGGGTATTTTTCTGATCATTACAAACTTAACCTGTTCAAATTTATGATTAACAATTATCTTCTCCATATATCCTTACAAACTGAGCCACTTAATCCATAATGGTCTATTTTGAGTAGCTCATAGGCCTTGTACAGAGTAAGCATTATTTTAAACAATATGTGTGTATATATATATATATTGTTCATATAAATATATTTAAAAAAATTTTCTCAACAGTTGGTTAATACCATTTTTATAGTGAAATATTTTTACATAATAAAATCAAATATAATTTAGAGAGACAGGCTTGCTAGGTGAATGCTAAGAGACAATGAGTGAAAGATAGGCAGGTAAGGATAAAAAAGTGCAAAAGTTACAGTATACTCAAATTCATCATCACGACACACTGATATCAAAAAAAGAAAAATACTTCAGAGATAGAACAAGTATATCAGACAATTCTTCCATGACGAGAGAGAGAGAGAGAGAGAGAGATCAACAATGCACAAAATTATGGATGGACCAGAAATATTAAAAACCGAATTGGAATTGGCAATGGCCAAATTGAAGAGAAACAAAGCAGTGGGACCAGACAGGATTGTAACAGAAATGTTGATGTCCCTAGAAGGCTTTGGCATAGACAGACTAACAGAAATAATATACAAAATCTACAACAGCATCAATATACCAGAAGACCTAAGCAAATCAATCTTCATGTCACTACCCAAGAAGCCAGGTGCAAAGGAATGTGAACTCCATCAAATAATCCATTTAATGAGCCACATAACAAAACTCATCATCTGGATTCTGATGAATAGAGCTCGTAGCAGAATCGACCCAGAAGAACAAGAACAATGTGGCTTCATTAAATATACTGAAACAAAGCATGCAATATTCAGGCTCAGAATGCTATCTGGATGAGCAATACAAATGCAGAAAAACCTTTATCTGTGCTTTACAGACTATGCAAAGGCATTTGACAAAGTACAACACAAAGACTTGATAAAGATGCTCAACAACCTCAAGATTTTCAAAAAAGATATTGGGATAATCAAGAATCTATATTAGCAGCAGACCACATGCATATGGATAGGAAGTGAACTCAGCAGGTATGCTAAAATAGAAAAGGGCATAAGACAAGGATGTGTTTTTCTCACCGGATCTTTTCAACCTCTTTTTGTACCATGAAGCAATTATGAGAGAAATAAAAGCTTTGCTGAGATTCATCATTGGTGGTCTGAACAATATCGTATACATGGATGACATGGTGATGATAGCAGACATGGAAAGAAAAAATGCAGGACCTTCTACAGAATGTAGCAAAAGAAAGTGAGAAGAAAGGACTGAGCATAAACTTCAAGAAAACTGAATGTATGGTCATCAATAGGGAGCCCAATATGCCAACTACAAGTTGGAGAAGGTAAAATAAAACAAGTAAAAAAATTCAAATACCTGGAAAGTGTTTTGAAGGAGGGTGGAAAGTGTGACATAAAGATCCAAAGATGCATTGACATGGCCAAAGATGCATTTCAGAAGCTAGCCAGAGTACTGAAAGACAGGAAAATCTCATTTGAATCAAAGAAAAGAGTGCTGGATTGCTATGTGATATCTGTCCTTCTGTATGGAAGTGAATGTTGGATGATCTCATCAAGGATGAAGGAGAGGCTTGAGGTAGCAGAAATGTGGTTTTACAGAATGATGCTAAGGAGACCATGGACAGAGTACGTGTGAAACGATGAGGTGTTGGAAAAGATGCAAACAGGAAGAAAACTCATACTTAATATCAGGAAGACATACTTGTTAGGTCTGAGCAAATGGAATATTGAGAGTGACAAGAGACAGAGCCAGGTGGAAGTCCATGATTGCCTATATCCTGATGGGACACGGCACATGAAAAAGAGATCAAAAGAAAGAGAAAAGAGATCTTGTTCTTCCATGTGCTGTATTCCTTCAGGACGTAGGGAGATCATGGCCTTCCACATCTCCCTACCCCTTGTTGCTCTAAATATCCCTTCTCCTGTCATCCCACTCAGTCCCCACTTTGCCATCCATCTGCTTAAGTCTATCAAGTATGTCATATGTTGCTTTCGCTTGTCTCTCTTTCCCTCTATCTGTCCTGTGAGTAGCATACTTGATACATGCTTGGGCGATCATGTCTCTTTTGAGACATGACTGATTGGGCAGAAGATTATCTTACATTAGGTTGCCATTACTTTCTGTGGTAGACTAGTAGCCAACCAAGGTTATAGAACCCAATCTGTCCTGCTATTTAACTCATAGCTGGAGGAAAGAGATGGATTAATAACTTTCCTAAGGGTATTTGCGTATGTGTGAATATGTTGAATTCAACTGGAAGACTAGTAGCCAACCAAGGTTATAGAACCCAATCTGTCCTGCTATTTAACTCATAGCTGGAGGAAAGAGATGGATTAATAACTTTCCTAAGGGTATTTGCGTATGTGTGAATATGTTGAATTCAACTGGAATTCAAACTCAAGACTTTTAAAAAAATATTCAGTTTATTGTCATTAGAAAGCTGGCCACTGAAAATAAAGGATTAAAAAACATCTTGGTACATTTACCTAAATGCCAAAAATTTTTCTCATTTTTTACTAGTATTGCACACACACACAGTTATCCATTGTTTGAATTTCATGATTCTATAAGAAAATAATTCAAATGAAATTGCTTTCTGATTTTCTGAAATTATTCTTTTGAACAAATATCCTCAACCTTTTAGCCTGTGCATTCGCTTTTAGTGACAAGAAAGCGTATACTAAAAGAAATTTTATTATAAAAACAACACAGGAAAAGATTCTAGTTCAAAAGAATCATTGAATAAGAGCATAAATTAAATTTAAAAAATATTTACAGAGAGTTAAAAAAAAGATTGAATTCAAAACAATCAATAGGAGTCTTTGAATCACCTTATCAGAATTTTTTTTATAAAAGTCAAAAGATTTTTTTAATAGAAAAAAGATTTTGATCAAAGATTAATATTTTCTCATAAATAAGTTTTGGACTAAAATGTTTTGGGAGACTTTCATCAACCAGCAAATCACTCATGTTTGGCGGTAAGAGATCAGAATATTATTCACTTTTGCTTATAATATAAGCCAATCCCAGGCATCTAATTTGATAGTATAATATTACTTAAATGGATGTCTAATTAAATTTTTAAAAACTGGAATATGTCAATCTAGGAAACAGAAGAGAAGTCTTTTGTTTTTGTTTTATTAACAATTATGGCAATTTTTTCTTCAGTTTTCTTTTTTTTTCTTTTGATGAATATTGGGAAAATAAGGTCCAACCCACAATAATCAAAACCCAATACTTTGATTGATTAGAATAAACAATGGCCTATCCTGAATCTGACCAATTTCAAGATAGGGTTATTATATATCCTGGTTTGTCAGAGTTCTGCTTCTTGGTGGTGATTATGATCATGATGATAGCAGCAACATAATGATTATATGTAAAATCTAGTAATAATGATAATATACTAATAACAACAATAATAATAACAATAAAAAATCATAAATAAGCCTTATGGATTTTAAAAAAATTTCATCCTAAACAAGGTAATAAAATCCATTAAGATAGCAGGAGTTATTAAGAGTGAAAGAAACAGAGAGAACAATAAGAGAATAGGATTCAAGGAGAAAAAAGATGAGAGTTTATACTGCATTTAATTTTTTTATAAAAATAATGCTTAAAATAATTGATGGTATTTCACCATATATTTATGCTTATTCAAATCATTTTACCATTTTCTGTTTTCTAAAGAGAATTCTGAAGTACTTATTCACTTTCATGCTAAAATCTTTTCACTTTTAAGTTTAAAGAAAATAAATATTAAGTTATTATTCCTTTAATGAGATTAATTTCACATTAGGTTTATTTATAAACATATATAATTATATTATATGTATATATATACCTTATTACTATAAACATTATTTTTAGTGGGTGCATGTTTTTGAATAGACATCCATGACTATTTTAAACAATTACATTAACCTATACTGGCCTAAATCATTGAAGGTCTTATTAAAGGAAATGGTTCACATTTGCTATTTCTGAAGTCAAAACAGCAAAGAATGCCTGAATTAAAAATGGTGGTTTCCCAGATATAAGAATACAAACTCAATCTCTGCAGAGATACATTTTTGATGATCTACATGAGGCCATGTGAACTTCATTTTTTAACAAAAACAAAAGAAAATAGAGATGCCTACTTAAACTTAAACACCCAGAAAAATAATGTTTATACAGGGTGACCAAAAAGAAAAAAGGGGAACTTTTTAACAATCCAATAAAACCAAGAGTGATGGAAGAAAAATATCTTATTCAAAGTAAGTGAAACCATAAAACATGCCATTTAAGAAACAATGATGGGATTTTCAGTTTTTAAAAATTACGTTCTGTAGAAGGCGTCCTCCCGTACGAAGGCATTCTTGAAATCTGTTGTTGAGATGGTGACAGTGACTGAGATCCCCTGTTTATTTTCAAAAAAATAAGATCTGATGATCCCATGTAATGAAACAGCACAACATACTGTCACCATATTAGCATGTAAAGGGCGCTCATGAACTTCTTGAGGATTTGTGTCTGCCCTGTAATGGTAGTTCTGCTTATTCACGTAACATGTGAGATTAAAATGGGCCTCATCTGACATCCGTAACTTGCTTAGAAATTCATCTTGATCCATGGTTACTAAAGTGGCAGAGTGTTTACTTCGTGAGGCCATGTTTTGCAGTGCTCATGTCTGCCAAAACACACTTCAAAAATTCCCGTTTTTTTTTTTTTGGTTACTCTGTAGTAATAAGAATTAATTAAACAAATTAAAAAAATGTATTAATTTTCTTATATCTGAGATACAAATCTTTTTACTCTCCAGATTTCTGATGATGCTAAATAAATAACAAAATATGTCACATTTATAAAAAATGTCTTACTTGTTCCTCATTCAATTACATAATCGTGTCTGTATAGTGTTTAGTAAAATAGATTTTCAGAGCACCAGTTATACTTCTCCCCAATCTTTTAACAAGAGTAGAGGTTTATCCCTTGTTCAATTTAAAACTTAGTTTCTGTTTTTTTTTTATTTTTAAGTCTATTCATTCTCTTTCACTACCATTATCACCTTGCTTGGGGTGAACTGATTAAAAAATGATCACCATAACTACCAGACTAATCTAAAGTTGATAAATCTTCATATATAGAAATAAATTAAATAATATATAAAAATATGAAATGTTCAGCTTGCTGTAAAAGATTGCTGTCTATCCATTTAAATAATGTATGTTCCCACAATGTATTTTACCCAGACAAAATGATTATATTTTAATTTTAAGAACTACAATGTTTCATTTATAACTTATGCTCTAATATATCTTAAAAATTAAATACAATACTTAATTAATTTTCTTAACTACAATATACTTTAATATAAACATTCCATCCCCTTTAGTCATGAAGTAGTTTAATAAAAACAAAATCCAACTTGCTGTTAAAAATTATTTACCTATTTAAGTATTGTATGGTCCCACTATGTACCTTACTCAGACTAAATAATTTGCTTTAAAATTTAATTAGTTATAATGTTTCATTTATAACTTATAATCCAACATAATTTATAACTTAAAAATTAATAATTATTTTACTAAAATAAACAACCCACACAATACTTAATTGGTGTTCTTAACTACAATATACTTTAATATAAACATTCCAGTCCCTTTACTCATGAAGTAGTATAGTGGGTTATCTGTTCTAGTGAAACGTAGTTGTATGTTGAAACAGATTAACTGAATTTGGCCTCGTAGGTAGATAGCCCACGATAAGTTATAAAAGGGGTTATAAAACAAGAAAAGCAAATTGAGTATAGAAACAACATTTATATATACACAGATATCAATTAAGGTTCTTTTACAAATAAAATAATGTTTTTAGGATGGATCCAATGACATTAAAATGTTCATAGCAATAAATGCTGAAAAGAGAGTTTGTGCATATGTATGTGGGAGCGTTGTCAGTTAGGAATGTCTTTGATGTTTCCACTCCTTTGCTCAGGTAAGTAGCTCAGGGACAGCAATGAAGAAGATGCGAGGGAAAGGAGGCGAGCATAGTGGATCACTTGATGAGGTCAAGGGAGGTGCTAATTATGCTTGTACTTTCTCAACTGGCGATGCTTTTTTGTGTCTGCTTTTTATTTCATCTTTGTGGGTCCCAGCAGGTCATTTGGGAATTCACATCCGTATTTAATTCTGGGCTTCCTATTGGATGACAAATAAAATTCGCGTAGGCTCATGAACAGGAATTTGATATTTAATTAATTTTTGCTTTCTGGTCCTGAGAGCGCAAACATCCGGTCCCTGGCTTTGCTTGGTCAGTATCACCACAGTAGTTTAATAAAAAAAATCCAACTTGCTGTTAAAAATTATTTACCTATTTAAGTATTGTATGATTCCACTATGTACCTTACTCAGACTAAATAATTTTCTTTAAAATTTAATTAGTTATAATGTTTCATTTATAACTTATACTCCATCATAATTTAAAAGAATGAAAATTTTTTATTAAAATAAATGACCCACACAATTATTTAATTGTTGTTTTTAATACCATATAACTAAGTATACCATAATTATTTAATCCTAATTCTGACCTAAACATTCAAGCCTCTTTACTCATAGATAGTAGTAAATAAAATCTATTGTTCAATTACAAAAAAATAAATCCAACCTCCTATTAAAAATTTTGTCTACCCATTTAAAAAATCTAAGGTCCCATTATGTATCGTATCCAGACAAAAATTAAAAAGTAACATGTCTAGATCCAAGCCATCCTGCCCCCTTTCATAACCCAAAGATTAAATCTTCATGGTTACATAAATTCTCATTTTTGATTGAACAGTATTGACACACTTAAAGCATTTTCTCCAATTGCCACTCCCTAATTTTCTAAATAACCATAAAATTCATCTTATTTTTTTTTAAATAAATAATTTTCACCATTTATTTTAACATATCATCTGAAGAAGAACAGTTTTGTTCTGAAACATAAAAATTTTTGTGTAGTGATATTATATTTTTATAAACCATGGTAATAACAAAATTACAATATTAAACTCTACTCTGTATTGAGCACTCTTTTTAAAAGTAAATGCTTGAACAGTGGGTTTTAATCTACTTTTTTGTAATATATATATATATATATATATATATATATATATATATATATATATGCACAATTTCAGATATAACTATAAACATCATTTAGACTATTTACAATATTCAAAGTATTGTCCTCATCTTCATTGTTATATTCACAATATCTCAGACATTGTATACTCTGGCCTTTTTCAACTGAACCCTTTATTTCATCCCCTAGGGTAGATTGTTCTAGCTTCACATGCTTTGTCACTTCCAGATGTTTCAGTATCAGTTCTCAATTCTCTTTAATTTAACTTTCCAAATTTTTGTTCAAATCTGCTGTAACCAGGTATTGAACTTTTATCGTCAAAGACACATGGCCCAGTAGATAAAAGAGTTGGGTGAATCCAGTGACTTGATCCAAATGTTTGTGAGTTCAATACCTGGCCTCAGCAAAAGTGAAAAAAAGAAAAAAACTATGAGAGTTGAGATAAAGGGAGATAATTGATACTGAGACATCCAGAAGATACTTGGCACATCGAACTAAAACAATCTCCACCCCTGTGAATGAAATAAAGGGTTCAGTTAAAAGTTTCACTTGCATAAAAAAAAAGCTGAATATCATGAATATGGTAATGAAGAAGTGGACAACAGTCTGAAAAATGTAAATACAGTGGCATTTAAACACTGATAAGTTTTCTTTTTAAAACAACAATTTTAAAATATAACTTTATTTTGTTTGCTAAGAAAATATGAAAACAAAATTCAATAAAAAAACCATTGCGGATAGTTGTTAGAGACATAATTATAAAATGGTATATTTTAAAAAAATATTAAAATATAATAAAATATAAAAAATATAAAAAATATAAAATATTTTAATATATATTTTTATATATTTTTATATATTTTATAAAATTATATATTTTTATATATTTTTATTTATTTTAATATATATATTTTTATATAAAAATATAAAATATAAAAAATATAAAATATATTAAAATATAATAAAATATAAAATGGTATATTTTAAAAAAATCTGAATATCATGAATATGGTAATGAAGAAGTGGACAACAGTCTGAAAAATGTAAATACAGTGGCATTTAAACACTGATAAGTTTTCTTTTTAAAACAACAATTTTAAAATATAACTTTATTTTGTTTGCTAAGAAAATATGAAAACAAAATTCAATAAAAAAACCATTGCGGATAGTTGTTAGAGACATAATTATAAAATGGTATATTTTAAATTAATAAGGTATTTAATTTTTATTTATATGTAATATAGCACATTATTCAATTTCGAAACATGTTATATGTATTTTTCCTAAAGTATAGCTTTAAATATTACCAAGAAGCATGCCTATTCATTGGAATGACTTTTTTCCTATATAAATTTGTTTACTAGAATGACCCTTTCATAACTGCAAAAAATATATCATTTGTTATATTGTTATGGTACCCTATCTACATTAGAATGAACTCTTCCTACTTCATAAATATTAACCTGCGTGACTTCCTAGAGGTAGCAGTTGAGATGCAGTGTAACTTGAAAGTTCAGATGGACACTTCTATCTGCTGACTAATAACACTATTATTTTGTATATATGTTCTGTTATTCCAATACACTGGTTCAACCTACCTTCTTCTTTTCGTGTCTTTCTTCCTGGCTGTAACAGGCCACAACATTTATATAGCAGGAAAATTCTTTTAGTGAATAAAAGTGATTTTATCTTCTTCTTTTGAGCTTTTTAATCTCTTTACTGGCTCTATTTAAAACAGACAACAATATAAAATTAAGCAAGAAGCATTAATAATTCACCTGAAAGCTATTTACATTTGTCTGCTCTTAGTAATCTTAGTAATAACAAGAAAATTATAAAATTAGTATCTTTATTTCTTTAGGCAGTAAATGTTGCAATACAATATTGATAATTAATAAAATTATGATTCTAGGATATCATGTGAGTCACAATGTACAAGGATATAATTTTGAGCCTGTAGGAGCAACATGACAACGCCTTGTTTGTGAAACAGTAACACTGTTTAAAGTTTAAACACAATGAAGACATATTTTAAGGGGAAAAAGTGTATTTTATTTTGAGGGAAAATAATAATATCAGATTCTTCTTGCCATTTTTTTGTTTGTCATGAATGTTTTAGGTAAAAATTTGCAATATTTGTTTTTGTTATTATTTTACTTTATCATAATGCATTATCAAATTTAAAGACTTCTTTTATTTTTTAAATATCTGGTAAGAATTTGTATAATTACAAATCTAATTTATATTTTATTTAATCAATTGGTAGGTTTGCTGCTAGAAAATGAGTTTCCCTGTGTTGCACCAAACAATATTTCTTGGGAAAATCTAATTTACACATTTATAACTCTGCCATTCATCCATGCATTGAATACTGCTGCCATATCTGGATTGTATATATCTTGATATTCTCAACAAAATTCTGATATGAGTTTGTAATGTTATTGGTCCTGATTTGGCATCATGATTTCAATCACTTTTCCAAAGTTGTGACATGATTTTCCTGTTTTTCTATAAATACTTTCATGGCAGTTTTTCTAATGAGCTCTCCTCCATGGTATCTCAACCACAAGTATTTAAACATACTGTAAGATTGGTAACTAAGTTCTGTTGTTTCACTTTTGAATTAGATAGACATAACCATAAGTTCTATTCTAATAGTTTATATTTTTGCGTTTCACAACAATGGAACTCTCTTCCAGTTTCTTATTTTCCTGTCATCTAGGATTTTCAAAAATGTAATTACTGCATCAATTGATATTTTCTGTCCTTTATTTTCTTTTCTCCTCACTAAAGTCTTCTTATTCTCTTCCACTCAAAGTAAGCCCCTGTGTCTTAGCTTGGGATGAAATGATTTTAAAAAATGGTTGTTTATGATATGTAATTCTCTTTTGGCTTCTTGTTTTCCAGTCAAGTTTGATATTCAAAAATTTAAATGCAATCTCAATTGCCATTTTATGTTGTCTTAATCCTTGTTCATGTTCCTTAACAATGTTTTCCTTTTTCTTATGTTCCTTCACAAACAGCAACCCCTACATCTTAGTGCCTTTATTGCATTGCTTGAGATGAAATGATTTTTTAAAAATTTACACTATTTAAAAAGAAGGACATTTACTCAAAAAAGTGTATTCATTAAAATATTTAAAGTAATAAAAAATAATGTCAGATTAAAAACTAAAATCTGTTAATTCACAAGAAATAATTTTTTACATATGTGTGTGTGTCTGTGTGTGTGTATATATATATATATATATATATATATATATATGCTGTGAATATGGAATTAAAAGTAACTCTATTCTCTTCACTTTTATAAATTTCACAATCCATTATGAAATCTTAATTTTGACCAATAAGAAGAATGAATGACCCCATACTGAAAGAAAAAGACAAAGCCAAATTTTGTGATCCGATGTTAAATTAGTTTTCTAACCAGTGAAAGGAAGCAATTTCCTAAACTGAGAGAGAAATTAACAAGCCAGTGCAAAAAAGTCTTTTGCTATGAAAACAGAGAAAGAAAGTGCAAAGTTGTTAGAGAGAAGAAAGCAAGACCAGACATGGCCAAGATGTGACAAAATAAAATTCAAGCCCTGACCCAGACACAATGTAACATCCAAACACACATTCGTTATTCTTCTTCTTGTCATGTGTTATTTTCCTTTACCTCTTCTTCTTTCTTTTCACCATTCTCACCATCAACAAAGAAGACAACGAACACAACAACAGCAACAACAAGATACTTCAATTGACTCTGAAATATTAGTGTTGATAAATACCATTTTCCTTTATTGATTTATTTTCGTTTTCACTTTCTAGCTGGCTATAGAATAAAAAGAAAGGAACACAGATTTCATTACTATCCTGTTCATCTTTGCATACACACAACTAGAACAGCTACTTTTGCCTAGAACTCTGGATTTACTTAACTCCTTACTACACAAACTCTCTAAAGATTCACACAATTGAACATTTAAACATTTAATAATTTCACTTCCTACAAATTGATGTCATTCTGTCCTGTTATTAAAATTCTACTTTAACATACAAACGAAATACTTTTATTCTTCCAACCTTCAACATTCTGATGATTCTGATAACCTTAAGTTGTAGAGAGTTTGGTTATGTTTGACACAAGGCCTATCTAATAAGCAGAATTGAGATCCCTATATATCAAACACTTACAAAAGAGCTTCATATATAGTTATGCAAGTACAGATAAAAATGTATTCATAGAAATTATAAAAGAATTTTTAAAGACAATTCATATTAGCTCAAATGTAAGCTTTAATTAATCATCATTTATCATTTTCATCATTTATGAGTGACTTGCTAGTCTTCTAAAATATTGGTATGTGAGTGTGCACTTTTTTGTGAAATCTGTTTGTCACCACTCTAGGGATCAGAGCTCAAGGGTTCCTCATAACCTTTAGAAAACCATGTGTCTGTCTCTTCAAAATTTGTTGAAGTTTCCTGCAGGGAGCCCTTGCTTATGCCTGTGGGTTTTCCCAGCTGGAGCCAAGTCTCTTAGTGAGATTGTATTTTTGTGGTCATCCAGGTAACAGACAAGCACATACTGGGTGTTTTAACAACTAGTAACTCTAGCTGATCCACCAGTGGTTCGTTTTTATTCAGTTGCATGTGTTTATTTAGTAGTACCATTCCCTGTTTTGGAAGCCAAGAAGCTAGGTATGCTCCAGTTGAAACTTCTTCTTGGAAAAATAGTAATCATTCATATGATGTTGCATTAGTGACTGTGCATAGCAGCCTTCTAGTAGCATGCATGCCTCTGGGAGTAATTGTTCCTAATTCTCTAAAGTTACCCCTTTATCATCAGCTGCTAATTTAACAGTTTTCCAGGTTATTTTATAATACCTCTCTCAGGTTATTTTATCTGTACCTCTAGCCTTATAACCCTTAAGGGTTATAAGGTGTTGTTCTACTTACAGCTACTCCTTGCTCTTGTAGGAATCACTATACACATTTGGACATAAATGAAGCCTATTTGTCCAAATGAATTCTGGTAGTATGAAGACAGGAAAAATTGAGCAAAGTGCTTGTATGCCCATTGTAGAGGATACATCTTGGCAGGATATTGTGAAAGGAAACTGTGAATATCCATCAATAATTGTCAACATGTATTTTTTTGATGAAAGCAGACATTTAAAGTCTAATTTTTTTTTTTAATCATATCACCCCGAGCAAGGCGGTAACGCCACTGATGTGCCGGGGGCTACGTAAAAGTGAAAAGATTAGAAGAGAGAAAGCCGGAAACCACATCCTAAACAGGGAACAAGGGATGAGCCTCTACACCTGTTCAATAGACATGGGTGGAGTGTGAACCAGGCAATAGTTTAGTCTATCTACTCCAATTGGAAAAAAAGAAAAGTGAAAAGATTGGAAAAGAGAAAAACCAGAAAGTGATTCTGCACACATGGAATGAAAATGATATACCCCAGTGATCATAATAAAGTGTTCAGTTTGAAATACCTAGAATCTGAAGATGGCCGGAGCATACAATGGCCAAAACATTGTTAATATAGTAACAAAGATGAGGACAATAATCCAAATAATGCAAATAGTGTAAATACTACTTCATCTCAGAAATATAGACAAATATTGTGCTGAGATATATTTCGTGTGGTAGTAAAGCTTATTAGAACTTTTGTCATAGGAAGAACTTAAAAAGTTTATTAAAGTTCTTCTCCAATGACAATACTCTGGTTCCATATCAGATGCATTAGAATCAATTATAAGTTTCTCTGGACAGAGTAGATTAGCCATTATCACAATTGTTGACAATGAGAGTTTATTAAACTATAGTAGAATTGTTAGAAAAAATATGTATTGGCTTAAATGTAAGCTTTATGAACTGATATTTATCTGCCTCATGACTGAGGCTGAATGTGACACAAGGCCAAATTTTACATAAGAGATCTGAGCCTATAAGCTAGGGCAAAAATTTCCTGAAGACCCTGCATAAGGCAGATTCAGGCTTTTGTCTATTTTTACGTAGATGAGACTCTACCCTTCGGTGGAGCTTCATCTGGGTTTCTTCTCCACCTGGAGGCAGAAAGAGCTTTGATGAACTCTAAATACAAGTAAAGTTCTCCTGAATATATGTATTCAGGACAAATCCATTAATAGAGAAAATGATTCATACCAAAGAAATAGTGCTATTTGCAGATTTTTTTTTTTTAATCATTTCACCCCGGGCAAGGCGGAAACGTCACTGATGTGCAGGGGGCTACATAAATGTAAAAAGATTAATTAGAAAAGAGTGAGGAGTACAAACTAGTTAGAAAGGAACAATAGAAAGCTGAGAAAGCAGGTGCGATGACAGATACATAGGTGGAGAGAAGGGAAGGTTATACGGGGGTGGGGAGAGAGCTAGAGTCCAGTGGTTAGTAGATGAGTATTGACTTTGCATTTAAATTTCTGGAGGTTGTAGCCATCAGGAAAGCAAGAATACGGGAGCGAGTTCCACAGGCGGGAAGTGCGAGAGAAGAAGCTGCAGGAGTAGAATTGTCGTCTGCATTTGACTAACCTGACTGTAAATGGGTGGGACCCAGTTGCCAGTTTGGTTGCACGAGTAAACACCTGTTGAGGAGGCACCAGTGACTTAAGTTCATCCGAGCAGAAGCCATAAGCCATGAAAGTATTTATAGAACAGACAAAGGGAGGCCACATTTCGTCGGTGGGGAAGTGGCTGCAGTCGAGCCGCCAGATCAGTACCTGTCAGATTACAAACTCTCCTTTGGAGCCTGTCAAGAACACTGAGGAGAATGGCAGGGGCACCTGACCATAAATGGCAGCAGTACTCCATGTACGGACGGATGGTTGACTTGTATATATGCAGGATGGATTTAGGTGAAAAAAACATCCTGGATCGACATAGTGATCCAACCTTCTTAGAAGTAGATTTTGCTATGGATTCAATATAGTGGTTCCATTTGAAGTCTGAGGACAGGGTAAGTCTGAGGAGGTGTAGTGTATTGCTCTCTGGGAGAATTGCTTGGTCCATGCTTATGGGAGGCAGGAGAGGTTGCCTGTAATGGTTGACAGACAACAGCTTGGTCTTAGACGAATTGAAGTTGACAAGCCACTTCTTGCCCCAGTTCACCACAGAGTGTAGATCCCGTTCAAGGTCAGCAGTGAGATCGTGGAGCAATGGATAGATAGACAAGTCCAGGCCAATAAAAATAATTATACAAAAATATATATCAAGAGAAAGATAAAATAGTAAAATCAGGCAAATATGCTGGTATGAGTGACTGGTTGTTATATAGATTGATAGCAGATTAAGCCCGTTAAGTATGTCTCATGTTGCTTTCCCCTGTCTCTCTTTTCCTCTGTCTATTGGAGGGAATATAACAGTGTTGATACCCTTAAAGCTGTCTTACTGTCATCTGGCTGTGAAGGTGGGCTAGTTACAGTCCTGGAGAAAGAGATAAAAAGAACATTATATACCATTGGTTGCTCTTTACATTAAAATGAGCTCCCATTCAGAGCTGTTTTTAAGCATATTGATGGCAGCACAATAAGTCCAACACCATTTATTGGTCCACTTGGAAGATTGTGTGCAGATGACTATCATAATTTGCCTCGGGTTAAATTTGCACCAATAGTTAGTTCTCTAGATAGCCAATATTCTAACATCAAACAGATAGTTGATTTGAGTAATTATGTAATATCAATCCTCCTATGTGCTATATGGCAATGAATGCTGGACAATCTTTTCACATATGAAGAAAAAAATTGAAGAAACAAAAATGTTGGACTGAACATGTGAGCAATGAAAAAGATTTAGAGAAAATAGAAACAAAAATAGCACTTTTATTCAGCATCAGAAAGAGAATATTGAAATTTCTGGGACACTTATTGTGGAAAGAGAGCTTGGAAAATTTAACACTAACAGAGTATATCAAAAGTTAAAAGGACAAAGGAAAACAGCTGATAACCTACCAATGAGCTTGTGTAAATGGTCAGCAAAACAAGGATTAGGTGATAATACAAAAAGCCATGATTGGCCACATTCTGAAGGAACACAATATTTAGATGACAAAACTTTGTTATGGATTTTAAACATTAAAAGCTACTGTTGTTATTTTTAAGGGTTCCCCAGATTTTTTTACTTTATCATTTTATGTTTGAAATGCAAAAAAAAGAAAACACATTTTAAGTTTGATGATATATTATCTACACCCACTCTTTTCAGTAATGTATATTTAAAAAAAAATTCTTGACTTATTTAAGCTAAGTATATGCGTTGTGGTGCATTGGATATTGGCTTGGAATGAGAAATCGGGGAGCCGAGTTCGAATTCCAGCTGAATTCATTGAATTCACTTACGCGCAAATAACATTGGGAAAGGTATTAATCCATCTCTTCCTTCCAGTTATGGGTTAAATAACAGGACAGATTGGGTTCTATAGCCTTGGTTGGCAACCAGTCTACCGCAGAAAGCAATGGCAACCTACTGCAGGATAATATTCTGCCCAGTCAGTCATGTCTCTTTCGAGACATGATCGCCCAAGCGTGTATCACGTATGGCACTTAACTGACTGAATGTTTAAAGCAAGCTACCAGTATATGACAAGACATTAAAAAAAAACCTCTTTAGTTATAGCCAAAAATATTATTTGTATAAAAAGCAAGCTAGCAGTATAGCTCAACAGAAAGTAAGAAATTGCAATGTAAACCATACCCACCCATCTATATTAGTCATTCTACTTTAGCAGTATTGTATGATGGACATATTTCTTTGTGGCTTTAGTATTATGATTCTTGGATTATTGTTTTAACATTACTAGTATATCCTTTCTTCTATAGCCTCCAACTGATAATAAGAGTGTATTGAGACCTTTTGGATCAGATAATACTAATAAGTGTCACTGGTACTTAAACCATTTTCTTTTAGTATTTAATATTTAAAGCAAGCTAACATTATAATAGATATCATTACAAAAACATTTTAGCTATCACAGAAAATATGATTGTATATAAGCAAGCTGGCAATGCTGAACATTCATCCTTTTACCAGTTTTTCTTTAGCTATTTTGTATGATTGACATATTTCTTTGTTATGCTTCATAAATTATTGTTTTATCTTGACTATATAGGCTGTGCGTTGTGGTGCATTGGATATTGTGCATTGTGTTGCAGTGGATATCAACTCAGAATGAGAAATCGGGAAGCTGAGTTCAAATTCCAGTTGAATTATTGCATTCACTTACATGCAAATACTCTTGGGAAAGGTATTAATCCGTCACTTCCCTCCAGTTATGGGTTAAATAATAGGACAGATTGGGTTCTATAGCCTTGGATGGCAATCAATCTACTGCAGAAAGCAATGGCAACCTACTGCAGGATAATCTTCTGCCCAGTCAGTCATGTCTCTTTTGAGACATGATCGCCCAAGCATGTATGGCACTTAACTGACTGATATATCCTTTCAGTTACAACTCTTTCTTCTGTAGTTTCCAAATGAATCATCGTAAGAGTGTGTTGAGGCATATTTAGGTTTGATGGATCAACTGGTACTGATGAACACTGCTGATATTTTTTATAGTACTGACAACACTAATAATAATATCATTAAGGTTAAGGTGTTGGAGTCTATACTAACAAACTTAAAGTGCTACATTAAGAAAATCCAAATAAAGCTTAGCATCCCATCACTTCATGTGCGTTATGGTGCAGTGGATGGCAGCTTGGAATGGGAAATCAGGGAGCTTAGTTCGAATTCCAGTTGAAGTCCCTGCATTCACTTATGCACAAATACACTTAGGAAAGGTAGTAATCAGTCTCTTCCCTCCAGTTATGAGTTAAATAACCGGAGAGATTAGGTTCTATAGCCTTGGCTGGCAAGCAGTCTACTGCAGAATGTAATGGCAACCTACTGCAGGATAATCTTCTGCCCAGTCAGCCATGTCTCTTTTGAGACATGATTGCCCAAGTGTGTATCACATATGGCACTTAACTGACTGATCTCATTACTTCAGAAGTCTGCATTTCTTGGAACAGCGAATATTCTGCAAAAGCTGTTCCCTGTTTAGGATGTGGTTTCCGGTTTTCTCTTCTAATCTTCACTTTTTTTTTTTTTTTCAATTGGAGTAGATAGACTAAACTATTGCCCGGTTCACACTCCACCCACGTCTATTGAACAGGTGTAGAGGCTCATCCCTTGTTCCCTGTTTAGGATGTGGTTTCCGGCTTTCTCTTCTCTAATCTTTACACTCTTACGTAGCCCCCGGCACATCAGTGGCGTTACCGCCTTGCTCGGGGTGATATGATTAAAAAAAAAAAGTGCTGTCTCTTTGAGGTTATATGACTTGATGGAGAACATCTATAATGCAAGATCTCTTATTGAAAACAAAAAAAAACATGCAGCAGAAGAGATATGATATGATATTGATATAGCTGTTCTTGGTGACCACAATATGAAGGTCAGAGAAATTGATAAGTTTGAAGTTGTTAGAATGTGAGACAATCAAGCCACTATTGTGCCAGTTTTCATTTGGGTGTTATGGTCTTCTTCTTCTTCTTCTTCTTCTTCGTGGGTCATGTTTCTTCAGGATGTAGGTGATCATGGACCTCCACTTGGTTCTATCTCTTGTCACTCACAATATTTTTCTTCTCGGTATCTTTCCCAAACCCCACTCCACTATTAATTTGCTTAGGCCTGTCTAGTATGTTTCACACTGATTTCTCCTGTCTTTCTTTCCCTTTATCTGTCCTGTGAATATTAAATTCTCCAGGCCTTCCTTCCTCATTACATGTTCTAGGAACCTTATCTGTCTCTTCCTGATGTTAAGTATGAGTTTTCTTTTCATTTGCATCCTCTCCAACACCTCATTGTTGCTCATGTGCTCAGTCCATGGTAACCTCAGCATGGTCATACTACCAAAATTAAAGTCTTACATTGAGAAAATAAGAATAAAGCCTAGTATTCTTCAGAAGCCTGTGTTGCTTGGCACTGGAATATTTTGAAAAAGATCCAATCTATCTGAGACATTACGAGTTGATGAAAAATACTCATAATGTAAGATTTCTGGGTGAAAAATCTGTGAAAAAGAAGAAGAAGAGGGTGTCATCTGTTTCAGTAATATTATGGAGCCAGGCTTGATGGAAATATAGATTAAGGTAAAATTAGCCTACAGCAGTTAGCATTGTGATTAAAATTAACTTATGGGAGTCCTGAATTTCACATATAAAATTCAGGATGATTTTTTTGAGCCAAAAATAGAGAAAAAAGTTTTGTCAAATATGGTAGATTTATGTGCCTACTGTAAAACTTATTTAAAATTGTGTTTGATTTAAAATACCAAATAAAGATATAGAATGAATTTTAAATTATTTGATAATATGTGTAATGTAACTATTTTTATGTGACCCTTTCCCACCTCTAAATTTAAAATCAGCTTGATTTACTGATTGATTGATTCATTTTCTTTGGCTTATCAACCCACTGGAGATGATTTAAAGCCAGAAAATTGTAAGATTTTAAGAATTTTTTTTAAGGTGCATTGAAAGCAGGGAGAGAACCTGTTGCATATCTACAAAGTAACAAAGATTAAAAGCAAACACCATGTCAAGAAATGCAAACACAAACCCTATTTCTAATATTTAAATGTTTTATTCAGGGCTTGAAATTGAGATAAAATAACATCTTTCTTTTTTCTAAGTGGGTGTCCATAGTGTGAAACTCTTAAGACACTGAATCAAAACAAGTAAACGTGTGTAAATATGTAAAAAGGTGTCTGTTGTAGTGTGATAATTCATTTAATATCAGTGACCACAAGTAAGCTACAGGATTCAGTTCAACCCATAATGGGTGTTACATGATATTGTGCCAGACATTTACTTGAGCTGTATTTGGTTTTTAGCCAGTCAGTTTCCAAAATCATTGCTTATGTAATGAATTTTATCCTCACTGGGTGCCCTACCAATGTGGCTGTGTGTCAAACTAAGATGTGATTGATAAGTTTTTTAAAGTATCTAAACTTATTTATAAATGGAACTTTGTGTGTGTGTATGTGTGTGTGTATGTGTGTGTGTGTGTGTATCCATTACCTATAGACTCCGAAACGGAGAACCAATTTTCTTGAAAATTTACACAGTTGTACTATAAGCGTCTGTGAGTGTTCTTAGCTAAGTTCTGTGTCAAGGTATCCCTGATAAATATTGAAAATCGATAATCGAAAAAATCGGGTTATAGAAGGAGTGGTCTGATTTTAATCAAATTTGATATACTGATAAACAAAGACATAAGAAATGATATTCAGAAGTTTCAAGGTTGCAGTTCTTACAATAGTGCAGAAAATTTGATATCGATACCACAAAACCAAAATTTGATTTACATCCATTCATTTTTATTTCAGTCTACGATTTCGCTTTAACTGAAAACAACTATTGCTTTTTAGTCTTTTGTGCCAACGTCCCAAGAGTCTCCAGGACCATGAATTAATTTTGAAGCTTTCATTACACCCGAGCAACGCCGGGCTATACAGCTAATCTACTATAAAGTAATGGTTAGCAAGCTATTTTCATACACTATTGCTAGTTTGATTTTAACAGGGTGCTCAAATATTGTTGCCATGTACCATATGCCAAAAAGTTTAATATACATCACCAAACTAATGATATTATACAACATTAGAGTTTCTTACAAATTAGGGTGGCTAAATCACAGAGGTTCTAATATTCAGGTAGCTCATTAAATTCAGGATGCCTGTTCCAGATAATTAATTTCTAATAAAAATGGCAGTCGATAATCATTACCTGCCTTACCTTTGGGAAGAGTTCATTTTGGTTCCATATTTAATCAGGTGCTGAAGGCAAATTAGAAAAGTTCTCCAGGGATTTCTTTGAAAGATGGCAATTGCAAATAATGAATTCAAATTAACTGTTTTAAAATCTAAATCTGCTCAATTCTGGTTAGGAACAAAATCTTTCTCCTATCAATAAAAAGCAACTGCAACACAAATTCATATTTAAAATCAGTATTCTGATTTTTGGTTATCAAAATAATTTTTTGGGGGAAGTGGGTCAAGCTGAGAACATTTTATCCAGATTCATTCAAATAAACCACACATTGCTTTGGAAGGAACCATTTCAAATGAACAAGGTTAAAGGTGAAATGTCAAAACTGAACTGTATAGAGATCATGTGCAGAGAGACTATTCTACTAATATTACTTTCCTAGCAAACAGTTCATGCAAATAACTGTATAAAAACATACTATCAAATGCTTTTTAGATATAGAAATTTAGAACACATAAATGAATATATATATCTATGCAATATATTTATATATATATCATTAAAACATTAGCCAGCTGCCTAAAATACACACATATATGTACACATTAAATATACACACACACACACACTTATTTAAGATGTGATAGGTGAATTGTCATCTACATTGTGCAAAAATAAAACATCTCATAAGACATCTCATTTTAACAGATATATTGACCAAAATTATACAAAAATATCTTGAAATACTAAAGAGTAAATTTATTCAATAAAATCACCATTAGCTTCAACCAAAGTCTCCAGTTGACTTCAGAATCTTCTGCAACTCTTCTGGAAGGTCTCCTTGTTTAAGTTGTTGAATGCTGCCATAATCCTTGCCTTCAGTTCATCTTTGGTATTACAAGGAGTTTTGTTCGTCTCTTGCAAGATTGTGCCCCACACATAATAATCAAAGGGGTTGCAGTCTATAAAGTCTCTAGGGGTTGGTAAATATATCTTTGAAGATGGTGTTAGGTTTATTTTTGTGTAATTTAGACAATACTTTATCTATCACACCCTGTCTCTCCCTCCCCCTCCTCTCTCTCTCTATATATATAGTTATAGATGTTAAGTCCGTGAATGGTGAGGACAATCTGACAAGACCTACTTAATATAACATGTGTATGTATGGACATGTGTGTATGTGGATATAAATAAGTATACATGATTGTGTTAATATGTAAGGTTACACATATAAACGTATCCATGTGCTTGTGAGTGGGCATGTAATGAGTTTATGATCACTATCCAAGAATGATAACCACTTTTCAACTGGTCTAGAGATCCCCAACTGAGATAACACTAAGGTCTCTGTTTTAAATCATGTTATTTGTTTTCCAATTCATTTTAAAGAAATGTTTATTCTGGGAAAATATTTATACCGAATGGAGTGAATATAGTGTGGTCTGATGAAATGAGCTAATTTAGCTCATAGAAATGAATTATAATTTATAACCAATCTAAATGATGTGTTGAGTTTTCCTTTATATACATATTGTACCATATATATATCCTGAGTATGATGATAAACTACACCCAGCAGCAAAGCTTCTGATCAAAAGATTGGAGGTTTGAGGAGTGCAGAACCACATTTCAATTGTTGCTGTTCCCAGGTTCACCCTGACCCGGTGTGGTAGTATTAGTAAGTACTGAAGTCCCAAACAAAGATCAAGATACATTTTTATAGTAAGATGACAGCATTTATTTTAAGTCTTTCTCCAGGCTCCTCTTATTATCAAAAAGTTCAAATTTGGATTCATCTGTTCACAATACATTTTGATAAATATTTTGTATGAGAAACATTATATTTTGCTTTCACTATTAACCCCTTAGTAGACTTTTGAGATTACCAAAATTTTCAACAAAGTTAAATGTTAATACAGGTTTTACATGTTAATTCAGTACTGACTAATGTTGTAAACAAAACATATATATCTGTCTCTACAGCATCATTTCCTTATTTTTAATTTCTAATTTTGAAGTAATTTGCACAAAATGGTAAAATCAAAGCAGCTAAACGTGAGGGCACAAATTGAAATTTAATTCAAAGAAGACTACTTTCAAAGGCAAATTGCCAACAAGTTAAAGATGCAATATTTGTTATTAAGTCAGTTACAGTCTGGTGCAAATGTTGAAAAAAAAAGAAGACCAAAAATGACAAATCCTGCTGAAGAAAAAAATACTTGATTAATGAGAGCAAAAGAAATAGAAGAAAAGCTACTTCAAAATTGAAAACTAAACTTAATTCCTCTTGACAGCAACCAGTGTTGTTCACAACTGTGACTTAGATCAGCAGTATCAAGGGTTGCATAGCCATCAAGCTATTTACCTTTTATCAAAAACTGTTGGGAAGAATGCTAAGAATTTGAAAAAAGTAATTAAGGCAGGTAGGGATTTTAATGATGAAAACAAAATATGATGCTGTCATATGATAATCCTCTTCATTATAATAAAGACCATTTTGTGCGCGTATAATGATATGCGCTAAAAAGTCTGCCTACTTCCACCGAATGCCCAGAGCCCAGAGGTAGAGTTGCCGACTGACGCCATTTCGGTCGGGTTTCAATCCTGGGTAAAAAAGCAATTGGAGTCTAACCGTACTGATGAGCTGTGATACAGCAAAAAAGATCTGTCTGTGGATGACAATATATATATATATATATATATATATATATATATATATATATATAAAACAGTAGCTACTCTAGCATCTACGTATCATTCATTCAGTAATGAATTAGAACACTCTTAGCTACTGGCATATGTTTACATGGTATATCACATGCTAAAAGTCTGCCTTCTTCTACTGAGTGTCCATAGCTCAGAGGTAGAATTGTGACTGATGTCAATTTGGTCGGGTTTCAATCCTGGCTAAAAGCAATTGGATGTCTAACCGTATGGATGAGCTGTGATACAGTGAAACAGATCTGTCTGCAGATGACTATATATATATATATATATATATATATATATATTCCTTCTATCATGCAAATGGAGAGAGAGACAATAGCAAAGCAGCGTCAGCTCAGCTCATGAGAGAGAAAATTGGAAGGCAGCATCGGCTCAGTTCATTATCTTTACTACCAGTTTTTAAACTTTACTACCAGTCGTGAAAGTTCTTGCAGCTTGTTTACTCTTTAACAGTAACTATCTGATGAGACATTGTCCTCTCAATGTTGAAACAAATTGTACAATTTTGTAATAGTTTGTAGTTTTTCACATGTTCTAACGTAATGATTAATAATAAATATTCATTGCTCTATTTTTATATTGAGTACTGTTTTAAATTAATGTTTTGAATGCTGCATTTTCTTTGTTCTTATTCTTATATATATAGATAGATAGATAGATGCATCCACTCTATTATAATAAAGGTTATTGTGTATTTAGTTATATATATATATATATATATATATATATATATACACTCTATTATAATAAAGGCCATATTAACTTGTGAATATATATATATATATATTTCCCTCATTTCATGCTCAGGGGTTTGGATTGTACTTTTTATGTCTGACTGTAAAATACTCAATAGTAGATACATCAATATATATGTTGCCATTATTTTACAGAGCATATCAATATAAATATATCAAAACAAACAGGCCCACTACTATTATATAATTAACTACTTATTTTCAGATAGATAGTGATGTAATGAAGATGTAAGGAATATGTATACACCTTGGTTCCCCCTCACTGGAATGTGATTGGCTGGTGTTAGCCATCAATACAGACAAAGGCAAAGATGTCCAGAGTGAGTGAGAGAGATCTAGAAATCTTCCACCAGAGGTTTATTGGTCTACTACCATTGACTATGCCTACATCTCAGAATAGTGCATATGATGATTATGTCTACATACTACATTGACCTACCCGGTTACATTTGCCTAAACCACTTCGCTATCTTGTATTGATATATATCCCTTTCCAGGACATATCAGATAGATAGATAGATAGATTCCAACAGAATTGACTATTTTTGCCAAGTAAATTTTTAATCTTTAAATCATTTGCCTATGAATTTTAATTCTTTTTACTTATATTTTTAGTCCTTGTTTCTTGAAATAAGACTTATTTTGTCTTTATATCACCCTCTGCTTACTGAAGGCATTTAATATTTCCCAGATTTTTAGATGGATTTTCCACATTTTTACTCAGACTAAACAAAGTACAAGAAAATATCAAGCACTGTAGCAAGGTACCTATTTCTGTCTTTGATAATCCTGACTGCTTCCTACAAAAGAGCCTGGCTACTTTGTGCAGTTTATTTATAAATCTGTAACATGTACAAATGTTTACAGGTCATAGAATGATCATCAGTACAGAAAGTAGTATCAGTAAACTGAGCTCAAATTCCCACCTTGCTTCTTTACTTTTGCACAAATGCCCTTTGTAATGAAAAGAATCATCTTTCCCTTTCTAGCTATGGGTTAAATATTGAGATAGCCTTGGGTGCTACCAGTCTAGATGAACTAATCTGAAATTAAAATTGTGAAAAAAGCAAACCAGTTATAAAATTTTCTTTCCCAAGATGTTATGGCAATCCAAAGAAAATTAAGAAAAAATAAATCCGCGGAGATTCATGCCTGTCCATTTGTAAAATGGACATTCCATTAAAAGAAAAAAAACTTGCTAATATGAGGTTAATCTTTCCTTCCCAGTTTATTGAACAAAACATTAATTGCATTAATAGAGTGAGCTAAATTAGGACAACATTTATAAACCAAATTTCAATATATAATATAAATTTTCAAGTAAAAGAATAATTTTCCTTTTTTATATGAGTTTGTAGTAAGAAGCAGAGATCTTTGATTCTCAGAATAAAATTTTAGCTAACATTAGTATATCACTGTAATTATAGTAATTTCTCAGAAACATTAACAATGTTATCTATGAGATCTGTCTGGAAAGTATCAACCCATTTTGAATATCTCAAGAACAAGTTATATAGCCTTGATATAATTTGGTAACCTGTCATAGAAAGCATTACTACATATATGGGAACAGGAACTCTACAATGAGCTTACATAATCAGCAGTAAAATGCCAGAGAGTGAGTATATCTCTTGTGTGACTCTTGCAAGCTGATCAGCATATATACATCAAGTTTGTTTGCAGAAATTATAAAAATAACAAAGAAGGCTTATAGGGATGATTCAATTAGTAAACTCTAGACGAAATAATGGTAACAATCCTTCAAATTTGGCTAGAACTCTATTGATAGCAATCCACATTTTGGGATGCCTTCTACAAACAGACCATGCAAAAATACTGAATGTGTACTGGTTGCAATCAAAAGAAATTAATAGTATGAGAATTAGAAGACCTGGAGATCCCATTGCTTTCTCAGAAAACATTCAATTATTTTGAATATCTGCCAATTCTTCAGGATTTATCAGGGTGTTTTGTCAAAATATTTCATCAATCCGGTATGTTAGCCTTCCTTCTTACCAATTCAGATTTGACTCCCTGTTACTTTTGGCATTTCCCAAAGATAACATTACTTTTGACAGAAGATTTCAGGACATGGGCAAAATGAAAAAGAACATGACAAGATAACTTTAAAGAAAACTTTGTAGATTGCTTTTAAAAGTGGAAGAGATACTGGAATAAATGTGTGAGGTCCCAATGGGTGTACTTTAAAGTCAATTAAGGCACCATTGTACTAGATATGTTTTAAAAATATGAAATAGCTGGATCATTTCCAGACAGACCTTATATACAGGGTGAAATGGATAAATTATTGCCATTTTATATTTTGAATTTCATGCATGCACTTTGTTTTTGATTTTGTTGACTGCATAGTAGAGTAGGGTCAGTTTGGTATAGTCTGTGAAAAAAAGAGCAGCATGATGCAATTTAATCCACCAGAAATTTAGTAATGGCATGCTGTACTGCTTGGCATTCACACCAGAAACTCTAATATGAACATTTCAGAGTGTGTGGGTGTCAATCTGAGGACATTGTGAAGAATTCAGAAACAGTTGGATGAGTGATTTGAGTGGTACATTAAGAAGGTGCTTGAAATGATCACCAGTGATGATGACATTAAGCCTCCATTCATCTTCCCATAGGGCCTCAAATTCAACATGAAAGCCTACACTACATTAAGGAGTTAGTGCTGCCCTAAGTCAAGAGGGTGGCTGCTAGAAAATCTTATATCTGGCAACAAGATTCTGCACCATACTACACAAGCAGTGAGAACCCAGTCATGATTGTCAGGCAATTTCTGTGATCACATCACCCTTAAATCTGGCCACCTAACTTTTCAGATTACAAACCCCTTAATTATTATGTGTAGGGTACAGTTGAGCAGTTAGTCTTTGTAATACCAAAGATGAACTAAAGGCAAAGATTATGGCAGCATTCACCAACTAAAACAAGGAGACTATTCAAAAGAGTTGCAGAAGATTCTGAAGTTGTCTGGAGACTGTGGTTGAAGCTAATAGCGACTTTATTGAATAAATTTACTATTTAGTATGTCAAGATATTTTTCTATAATTTTGGTAAATATATCTGTTAAAATGAGATGTTTGTTATTTTCATTTTTGTGCAATTTAGATGACAATTCAATACAAACTAGATAGCATACATTTCTTGGCTATACAGATTCTGGTATTATTATGCCAAGTTATGAAGAGTTTATTTAGTACTGCAGGGTGTCTTCACAGCATTAATAGCATGAGGTTTTCAAACACCATATTAAAAATATTATAGACATACCATTTAGTTCATAATTTTCTTGTTATATATTTTCTTGAGTGTTCTTTCTAGCTTTGTGTGAGTTAATTAAACCTAAGTAGATATGAAATTTGGCTATAGACGTGGTCAAAAGCACTTGGGACAATAAAATCTCTGGACAATTTTTATATTCTTTATTTCCTACAAAACAGAAAAATGTTCGGACGTTGGAAAAACTTAAAGTTTTCCTTGCTGGTTGTCTTTAATGAAAGATACTTGAAAGAAAGGTAACTGCTTAAATATACGTATGTGTGTGTGTGTGTGTGTGTGTGTGTGTGTGTGTGTGTGTGTGTGTGTAGTATCTTTATATGTATTTGCTGCAATCAGGACTGTCACACCTGTATAGCGAAAAATTGATTCTGCATTGCCATCAGCAGCTGAGACATAATTTTGGGGGCCCAGATCCATGGTCACTCGAAATGAACTAATGCCATATATGTATGCATGTGTGCATGTTTTCTACTGTCTTTTTCAAAGTATACATATATGCATATATCTGACAAGATTTGGATCTGTGTCCCCTTTGTAGGATGAATCACTGTCTGATCCAGCATGCTTTGACTGATTTATTATATTGCAAATTTATCTTGCTATTTACTAAATATTAATAAAAAAAACATATGGTAGACTGTTCAAACACCCCACGGTACTAATCAATCACCATCAAGCAGCATCAAGATGGTTCGTACTTAGATGAAGGACTGCTTGGGAATACAATATAGTGTAAAGGGAGTAAACACAGAGAAAAAAAATCCCACTTTTGGAACATGGGAAACTGGTTAAAGATAATGGTGTTCACAATGCCAGACTATTGTTTTGGATCACATCTTACATCTGCTTAGAGAAGAAATATCACTGTCATTGGCAAAGAGATACAGTCTCTAAAAATGAGGTAATGCAAACTTTAATAGGAATTGCAACTACTAATTATACTAAGTCACTTGGAATGGAACTGAAATAAATTATGATTACTGAATCTGTCCATTCAATATAATGTTTGTTTATGGATGGTACTAGGAAGGAGGAGGATAAATATTTAACTAGTAAATTTTAGCTAATTTACTTGAAAGAAAAAATGTACACACAAAAAACATTCATGTAGTTAACAACTTTATAAACCCTTTTATAAACATTTGTAATGTTATATTAATAACTTCTGATAAATATGAGAGTAAATTTTTAATACATAAAATAATTGTTTATACACTCCTGGATTCCATAAAATAAATACTAACCAGATCAGGGGTATATAGTTTGGGTTTTTTCTTTAAACATTCAGTTTTCTTTATGCAAGGATGTGAGAGACTGGCTTTTTTCTTGGAGGCCAGGCATTTATGTAAGTTCCTGCTCTTTGGCTATCTTGTATATATATATATATATATATATATATATATATATATATATATATATATTTTCTAGACATATTCTATTAAATATAAGAGACAATGAATGTCTATTATGTTTAATCATGAGCCGTTCTAAACGTCGTATTTTTGCTTTAATTTCAGTTGAAAATAAAGACAAAAATTCTCCAACATTTGGATAATTATTTATTGGTTTTCTTCTAAGCTTTCGGCTCACATGAGCCATCTTCAGAGAGGTAGTTTAAACTGAAATATTATAAAATCCACCATCACCGACGATTTTATTTTGTGTTGACATAAAACTCCGCTCGGTGATGGTGGATTTTATAATATTTCAGTTTAAACTACCTCTCTGAAGATGGCTCATGTGAGCCGAAAGCTTAGAAGAAAACCAATAAATAATTATCCAAATGTTGGAGAATTTTTGTCTTTATTTTCAACTGAAATTAAAGCAAAAATACGACGTTTAGAACGGCTCATGATTAAACATAATAGACATTCATTGTCTCTTATATTTAATAGAATATGTCTAGAAAATTACTTGCTGCCTCGATATACTAAATATATATATATATATATATATCCTGAATTCAACTGGGTTCACTTTTAATTTATGTTGGTGCATCCACTGACATCTTTTAAGGCCTGATTCTTCATTTGGTGGCCTTAAGATTACCTTCTATGTCAACCCTTCAGCTACCTAGGTTTTTTGATATTTTTAAGGTGACATCAAGTACAAAACCTATTTTGGTGTCTTTTAGGGTAAATCTAATAGATGTTGGGGTTGCCACAAATCAACTCTTCTTATATTAATGGTTCCTGGTTGACATTAAATAGACCTCTGGTGTTTCTTCACATGAATCATATATTGCACATTTGTTGAAAATCAAATTATAATAATAAAAAAAATATTATCATAATATTAATTGATTAAATCATTGAATTATAAATATCCCATTCTTTTCTTTTTAAACTTTATTATAACATTTATTTTTTATTGCAAAAGTATTTAATTAACATTGAGATACTAACCATAACTGCTGTTAAAACACTGCATACAGATTTTTGAGGATCCACTGCATGTTGTGTTCTAGAAATAGAACAAAATATCAATTCAATTTTGCTTATTTTGACAAGAACATCAAGGATGCTAATATTGCTGAAAAATAGAATTTTATTTAGATTTTAAATAATCTAATTTTGTATTCATTTCCATTGTAGTTAAATTTTGCATGCTCCACTTATGTATAATTCTTTGATCGTAATCACCAGATTCCAACTGCATAATTCTTTATCTCTGAAATTGATTTTAAGTTCTTGTCTTTTGCAGATTATTTTTCTATATTTGAATGAAATATCAAATAAAATCAATGCAAATTTCTATAAATTAAAAATACATTTAAATATTTAAAAAAATGTTCATTTATTTCCTTTTTTTTCAAGTATACAGATTTCCTTATTTCCTTACTTGGCCCAGTATTTCTAGATATCTGATAATCTCAAATAACTAATTAATTTGATTTTATACAAAATAGTTCAGTTCAAAATAAATGGCTATTTAAGTGGGTTAGCTTTTGTTCATTAATTTTTCTCCAAGAACTATGATTACATCTTATTTTACTAAAAAATATGAAAAAAATAAAATAAATAGTTTTTTTCTTGTCACATATTAGTAAAATAAAATCCACATAATTCTTCCAAGGTCATTAAAACTATAAAAAGGTCATTCTTTTTTTTTATGTATACAGATTATTTTGTTTCCTTACTTGGCCCAGTATTTTTGAATATCTGATAATCTCAAATAACTAATTAATTTTGATTTCATACAAAATAGCAATTTATTTTGAACTGAACCATTTAAATGGATTAGTTTTTGTTCATTCACTTTTCTCCAAGAGCTATGATCAATGTATTTGCTGAAAAAATGTTTTTGTCTGCCAAATAAAATTTACATTAAAATTGAATTTTAAACATATCTTGATTATATTTTATTTTACTAAAATATAACAAAATATAAAATAAATAAGCTTTTTTTTTTGGCTCATATTAGTAAAATAAAATCCACATCATTTTTCTAAGGTTATTGAAACTATAACAAATTCAGTATTTTCAGGTAGCTGCTAGAGTGATGGCTTGCAAGCTAATCTCACAAAACATGTATGGAATGAGGTGTTATTGAAATGGAAGTTTTCAATGTACAAGGTTAAGACTATGTAACAACCCAAACATACTCCAACACTTGGAGATGATCCTAGGACACACATTATCTGTCCAATCAGAAATTGACTTTATAAAATTTCATATTTTGTCATATTTTTGTTGTGCTTAGCATTCTCTGGATCCACTTTATTTATTATAATGTTGTGGAGTTGAGAAACAGTTTGTAATTCTTGAGGTTGAGGTTGGAAACTTTCAAAGAAATTGAACATTTTTAAAAGAATTAATTTCAACATTTGGAGGAATTTTACATATATATATATATATATATATATATATAAAGAGTAATAATACAAGAAGAGAAAAATATACTTCTGTGTACACAGATAAAAATGGGGAAAAAACTTTAAATGTTAGGTGTTAAGAATTGTGTGTGTGTGTGTAAGTTAAAATCTAGTAAGTTATAACTAACCAACCTAACTTTATTAATACCAATTCTATTTTGAAAACTTTGCATAATAAAACCTACCATAGTATAGATATTTTTTTCTTTTTTGACAGCATACATTTTTTCTTTAACTTCGGTTTGTGTCAAATGGAAGTACCAGCAATTATTTTATAAATTCCATATGACTTGAAATTCCTGAATATATTTAAGTTTTATGATTTCCCATAAGTACCTCAATTTTCAATCACAAGAGTCTAGCTATTTTATCCAATTGCAAGAACCACACCCTGATTATTTAATACATAAAAAAGAGTAAGGTATCTAACAGAGATTCCAGAATTTCAATTCTGTAATGTTTAGTTTTCAATTTTCATACACTTGATGCCTTTTATGTCCTAAATTTCTTCATCAGATGTTTACTATTTCAAAGTTGACTTCACATTTTTGTTAGGGTCTTAAATAATATTGCAGATTCATGCTTACTTCTATCTTGAATTGATTGACTCTTGAATTTTGGCCATAGAATCATTAATTTATGATAAGTATCATTCAACACTAGTTTTTAAATGACTGAAAATTGAAACCTGCCTTCTTGCTGATACAATATCCTAGGATATTTTGTGATACATTTTACTACTTCAAAACTGCCTGTGCAAAAAAAAAGTCGGATGTGAAAAGCAGTAAATGGCTCGTACAAAGTTGCTCATTTGCATACCAACAACTTTATTCCACTTACATGCTAGGTTATATAACATGAAAATGTAGTCATTTGCTGATACACTAACCTAGAACATTTTGGGATAAATTTCACTATTTCAGATCATTTTTCTCTGTGCTGCATCCCTTCATTACAAGGACAACCACGGGTCCCCAAGATTTTTTAACACTTGTGGCCCATAGCAGTTTTTCTCCTTTTGCTAAGGCTTCTATCCTCTATTTTTCTATCCATCCACACAAGATTATCAGGTATGTGGCTCACAGCATTCCCCTATTACTCTTCCCCTCAATATGCTCTGTGAAGATTATTTTTCAAACCTTCCTTCCTCATTATATGTCCAAGAAATTTTAGTTCATTCTTTCTCAGTATAAGAAGTGTGTATCACATATGGCACTTAACTGACTGACTGTGTAAAAAGCAAATCAACAGTGATAAGCAGTAAATGGCGAGTACAAAGTTTGTTTTATATAAGGCCTTATTTTATTTACATGTTAAGTTATGCCAGATTGTTGTACTAGTAAACAGGTATTACAAGCTTAGTAGGCTAATGGTAATGTAACAACAAATCTGATTAACAAAGCTAGATATTTATGACATACAAAATGCACCAGAAACCAAGGGCATTTATTATTATACCATTTCATACTGAATGTTTTAGTAAAACTATTCACTATTCACTATTTTTATTCAGTTATTTATTCAAGTTAATTCAGATAAAATATTATTTTAAAATTTTTGTAGAGTAGTGAATATTTTTCATGTCTGAAACTAAAAGCTTCTTTTAGCCCTCATCATCCACCAGTGATATCAGCCTAACATCAAACCATTACCCATGTATGTGTCAATCTTCGAATTTCAACCTAAAAAAATTGCTCTTAAAACACAACTTATACACAAGTAAACATGATACATAAAAGTTCTTCAAGAAAAAATAATGTCTTCAATTGAATATTATTTTTTATTTGAGTGGGTTGAATTTTTATAAAAAGAAGAATGTTGTCACATGAATAACTGTCTATATTTCTGAGATTGTATTTACACTATTTACATTGTTCAGACTGTGGTCCTCATCATTGTTGCCATATTCACTTTGTTCCAGCCATTGTATGCTCAGGCCTTCTTTCCAGTGACTGGAATTTCAAACCAAACCCTTTATTTCACACAATGGAGTAGATTGTTCTAGTTCCACATGCCATGCCTATTCCAGACATCTCAGTATCAATTATTTCACTTTAACTCAATTCTCCAAGTATTTGTTTACCTCTGCTGTAGCTAGGTATTGAACTGAAAACTATTTGGGTTAATTCAACCAATGCTTTTATCTGGGCTAAAATGTAGTGAATACGGCAACAAAAATGAGGACAACAGTCTAAACAATTTAAATAGTATAAATAATTGTCATATAAAGTTGAAAGATAGCAGAAAATCAAAATGCAGGAGAAAAGCTAAGCAAAATAAAACAGATAAAAATAAATTCTTACAATTTTGAAATCTAATTTTTCTATTATTTAATACAGGGTGACCCCCCCCACAAAAAAAAACAAAACAAAACAGAACCTACAAATTTTTTTAATAAAACTGTTAATATTAATTTTTCATCTTTTCTCTTTCAGGGTATATAATTTGACTTTGTGAATGAAATATTGGAACAATAATCTTCTGCAATATGTCTTGGTCAACCAAGGAAAGGACATTTTATGTGGAGGTCTATTTCACCAACAAATCATACAATGTAATTCAAGCAAATTTTCAGAGAAAGATTCAGTGTTGCAATGCTCTACCAAAAAGCAGAAGTTTTGACTGGGTTCAGAAGTTTAGAGAGTATGGGACTGTGCAAAATCTGAACTTTAATAGTCTGAGGGACACTTATTCTGGTCGAAGGGTGAGTACTAAAACAGAAAGAAACATTGATATTGTACAGGGTTTGAAACCCTCAGATTTTTATTTGTGGGGGTATCTTAATGATAATGTGTACCAGAATAACCCTTAAACAATTACTGAACTGCAAGTAGCAATAACAGTAAAAATCAGGGAAATCCCTAAAAAGGGGTGTGTCTAAATAATTGACAATTTGCGCAACATTTGCAAGTTTACCTCCAATGCTGCATTTGAAGCATAGTTTGAAAAGATCTTGACTTTTATTCAAAGTGACCAATTTAACTAAAACTTTGGGGAATGAACATATATAGACTGAAGTGTAAATTCACCAACTTTCTTGAAAATAACTGGACTTTTGTAGAATTTATTACCAATATTTATAGGTTCTGTTTTTTGGGGTCACCCTGTATTTATATAAAATTATTATTACTATCTTAGGTTTTAATTGATATTCATATTATGATTAAAAGGTGGTATTTAAATAAACCTTTAATAAAACCTGAATGTTATTTTAACTGAGGAATTTCCTCATATTTAAGTTTTTAAATATTGCAATCATTTTTAATTCTTTTATTATAATTGAATGAGAGAGCAGCACACCAATAAAATGCTGGGGTACAAATATACAAATCCCAATATACCCATCATGACACCTAATTTAATATGGTATACCATGCATCACCAAATGTGTATCATATAGTGATAGATGTTGATAAAAAATATACAAATATACAAATCCCAATATACCCATCATGACACCTAATTTAATATGGTATACCATGCATCACCAAATGTGTATCATATAGTGATAGATGTTGATAAAAAATATACAAATATACAAATCCCAATATACCCATCATGACACCTAATTTAATATGGTATACCATGCATCACCAAATGTGTATCATATAGTGATAGATGTTGATAAAAAATATACAAATATACAAATCCCAATATACCCATCATGACACCTAATTTAATATGGTATACCATGCATCACCAAATGTGTATCATATAGTGATAGATGTTGATAAAAAATATACAAATATACAAATCCCAATATACCCATCATGACACCTAATTTAATATGGTATACCATGCATCACCAAATGTGTATCATATAGTGATAGATGTTGATAAAAACAGTGCATAAGCTTGCAGATCAGGTCCAATTAGAAATGTCGTCAGTTCAGGTAATCTAATCTAATTAGGTGGTTTTCAATTAGATATTTGGAAATAAAAAATTGATGTGACTTCCAAAGTGCTTTTCATCTTTTAAACACTTTTAACACCCTGTCATGAACAGAAATAAACAGTGTGATAGCCCCTAAGGAACATGTCCAAGTGTTTATAGTCTGATAATTGTCATGCAAATATGTGGAATATTTACAATAGCCTATCTTAATTCACCCCCGATCAATTAAGATCAGAAGCCAAGAGAGCTATGCCTTGTGCAACACCAATTTATTATTATTAAAAGTTTATACACTCCTTGTTACAAAACAGCCTTTATCAAATAATGACCCTGAGATCAGGCATTATTACCACTAACCCAAAGTACCTAACCAATATCATATGGTTCCACTCAACATTCCTCATTCTCTTTCATAATATTAGAATGCCAGATTTATTCAGATGTAGTTTCTGTCTAATCTTGAAGACTATTAATATATTTATTGCTTTCTGATGTAGATATAAAAAGATTTTGCCAGGAAAACCAAAGTGAAATTCTTTCTCGTTTTATTTATATTCCTAATTCTTGGCCAATATTCTTTTTTATATCCTTTCAGGATGGTGCTGATTATGGTCCTCCACAAACCTCCTATTTTACATTGCTTGAAGTAACTTTTTAAATTTTACCATTCCTCTTTATTCGTGTTCTACTATCCATTCACATAAATTTTTTAAACAAGTTACTCAATTTTCTAAGCTTTCACTTCTGTACCTGACTCTTGCCAAGTCTTGCACATTTGCCCTCTCGGTAACTCCAATCATGCTGTTGTTTCTCTTAATATATCTCACCACTCTCACTCCCCCCAGTGACCAAACAGCTGACTGGGACACATTTCAATTTCCTATGCAACATCCCAGTTGATGACTGTACCTCTGAGATTTCTTCCTGGGTGAAAGCTGGCATTGATGCCTTCATACATATCAGGAAGTTTCATCTCAAACCTTATTCCTTCCCCTGGTTCTCTCCTGCCTGTCTGACTGCCATTGCCCACAGGAACCACTACTTCCTGCTATTTCGGAGACATGTATCTAACCACAATAAGCACCTACTTGCCTCTGCTCATAACAGGTGTAAGAGAATCCTGAATGATGCCAAGCGATTTTTTGCTGAGAGAATTAAGGCAGTGCATAGTTGCCCACAAGTTTGGCTCCAAGGACTATTGGTGGCTGTGCAAATGTGTGCTGAACAACAGCAAATCCTCCATCCCTCCCTTAATCAATGAATTTGAGGTCCTCACAGCATCAGTGGACAAGGCCGAGTGCTTTGCTTGCAGATTCTCACCCAACTCCACATTTGACTTGTCTGGAGTACCCGCACCCAACTTCCCTCTTAGAACTGAGGCTCATCTGAAAGATGTTTACATTATCCCATCTCTGGTATCTAAGGTAATATCAAAACTTGACCCCCATAAGGCAAGCGGAGGTGATGGAATCCTGGTCATTGTCCTTAAGAAATGTGCCTCTGAACTCTCCTCTGTCCTCTCTAAACTCTATAATTACCACCTTTCTGCTTCCTGTTTTCCTGCATGCTAGTCCTCTTCTGTGGTTCCTGTATTTAAAAACTCGGGGGAACCCTTGAACCCATCTGACTATTGCCTATCAGCCTCCTACCAATTTTCAGAAAAGTGTTTGAGGCTATTACCAATGCTAAAATAGTTCAACATCTTACTGCCCATAAACAATTCTCAAACAGGCAGTACAGCTTTTGCTTTGCCAGCTCCACAACCGATATGCTAACGACCATCAAGGAGTACATATACTAGGCCCTTAATAAGTCCATTGAGGCTCATGCTGTTGTCCTGGACATCTCCAAGGCTTTTGATTTGGCATGCTGGCCTTCTATACTTCTATGCATATACCTCCAACTGGACAGTTATCTTTAATTCTACAATAACAGGAAGGATTTGTATTTAGTGATTATTATAAAGATTATCTAGTATTTTATTATTATGAGAATTAATGATATTGCTGGTACAAGAATAACTAAGTTTTAATGATCATACTTGGTGAACTGTTAAAATTAAAATGTTTATTGATTAATTTCAGAAAATATAGATCTATGTTAATGTTAGAAATTCACAAAAAGAGGGGGTTAACCATAAAACTTTTCTTTTGCTATTTTTAGACTTATTAATACCAGTTTCATTGTTTTGTTTTTGTTTTTTGTTAATAGAATAATTCCTGTTTAAACCCACTTTTTTGAGAGTGTTATTATAAGGGATTTTATCATTAAATGTTTTGCTACTGGAGAATAATTTATTTATCCAAGTATTAATGGTAGTGGGAATTTGTATTATTACTTGATGGTTAGAATTAACAATAATGTATATTGGAGACTCACTATTTTTATGAAATGACTTAAAAGTATTATTAAATAGACTCAAAGTAATATCCAAAAAATTAACTATTTGAAGGTTTGAAGAGAAGAAATTTCTATCTAAAAGATGACTTGAAGGTGCCTACCTAGGAAACAGGCATTACTGACTTTAATACAAAAAGAAAGAAACATACTGTTCTGTTCTTTCATTTCAATTAGAAGATGCCAGCCTAGCAAAAAGAAATTGACAGTTTTAATAGAAAAAATCTTACACAGATATGTCTTTAATTCTGAGATGAAAATGCCTACATAATGAAAGAAAAATGCATTGTCAGTAAAAAAAAGTTTTCCTTTTTGTCTGATTTCCCCACTTTTGATCAGATTCTATATCCTTCTATTTCATATGTGTGTGTGTGTGTGTGTGTGTGAGAGAGAGAGAGATCAGCTTTATTATACAAGCCAGTGTTTTCAAAATAAAATTGTTATTAATCAACTGATGTTTAATTTTAAAGTCACATTTTTACAAGGACTTTTAGCTGATAACATCTATCAGTATAATAAATATTGATAATAAAATGTTTTGCAGATATCAGATTTTTTTATAGAAAAAAAACAAATTCAAAATATTTTGATCATAGAAACACAATATAATCAGCACAATATCCTAAAGATTTGAATACATTTTTATTTTAGTTTACATGTTCATATTTATTCCTTGACATTTTATAACTTTCATCAGTTTTTCAACCACTTTCTGTTTTTTCAACTTTAACATTTATAGCAGCAGTTTTTATTGCTTTCAGAAATCTTGGCCTGAACATTGTTTTAAGATTTCTACTGGGTTGATACTATAGAAGATAGAGGACATTGCATTAATCTGGTGTATTTGAAACCTTTTTTTTTTTTTGCTAGTGTTATCAATAGTCACCTTTGCAGTATATCAAGGAACACAGTTTGGCATGAACATATTTAGCCTTAGTGGAATAACCACAAGCCATTTGTAACAATTGCATTTTATGAACAGATATGATAGTCATCATTGAAGTATAAATGATTTTTGAAAATATAAGAATGATTGGCTTTTAAGTTTAACTGCATATCATTTAATTGAACAACTGTTATAAACTTAGAATAAAATATCAACATTTGGCTTAGTTTAACAGCTGAAAAGATCTGAAAGTAAAGTGGGAAGCCAATTTACACCAACTGTGTTGCTTTTTTTAAAAAAATATATGAGTGTATAATCATTAGTTTGAATTAGTTATTTCCTATTTATTTGTACGTATATCACGGTTCGCTTTTTTTCTTTTTTTAATCCGTCAAAAAGTATATTAAACACATATTAGGCACAATATGTATTTTATGTATTGTTCCATTTTTTATATAAGTAGACTATGCATATCTCTATGTATGGCTTTATAACTGTCTTAAGTATGTATATAAGTATATAAGTATATTACATTTCTTAGATGTACCTACAATTTATATATATTACTTAGATATATGGGAGGCTATAATCACAAGCATATTTAACTGATGAGCTGCAATACAGTGAAACAGATCAGTCTGCAGATGACTATTTATATATATAGATATTTTTATTTATATTTGTATGTGTGTATGCATATGGATATATATGTATATATTAATAAACTTTTTTATATTAAGTAGTCAGATGTAAGGGTGATGTGGTCACAGAAATTGTCTGACAGTCATGACTGGGTTCTCTTGCTGTGTGGCATGGTGCAAAGTCCTGTTGCCAGACACAAGATATTGTAGTAGGCACTCCCTCAACCCAATGCAGCACTACAAGGCACTTGATGCAGGCCTTCTTGTTCAGTCTGAGGCCCTCAACAACAAATTCGAGAGTTCTTTTCTTATCAGAATGATCAAAGTGGGTTTTCCAAGCTGCCATACCTTCATAATCACCATTAGACTCATCCAACTCTTTCCAAATCCTCTGCACTGTCCTCAGAGTGACACCCAAACAATCTGAAATGTTCATTTTGTAGCTTTCAAAGCAAATGTCAAGCAGTACAGCACACTGTTTCCAAATTTCTAGCAGAGTGAATTGCATCATGGGTACTCTTTTTCTCACAGATGGTGTCAGTGGCGATTCTACAGGAGCACTAGATGGGGTCAAGGCCTCCCAGAATTTTGGCTGGCCCCTAGGTTAGATACTCACACCACTTTTACAAGCTTCAAAAATTTATGAAACTGCTCAGTCCCTGATTTTGATAAGATTTGATCTTTAGTGCTTTTCCCTCTGCGTTTTATTTTTCATTTAACTCATAATTTCTCTATTTGTGATTTATTTACCACTAATAATAGACTGAATTTTTTAAAAATTTTATTATTTTGTAAAGTTTACATTTTTTATTATGTTAGATATTTAATATTTTTTAGTTATCCTCTTGTCTATTTAATTTTTATATTTTTAAAAACACTTTAGGTTACTTTTCCTCGGCCTTTTTAATTACTGTTTTTCTTTTAAATAAATTATCTTTAACTTTGTTTTTCTTCAATTATTTATCATCTTACTCCTAATATTAGAAACAAATTCTTAAACTTTAGTGTATGGTCAGTCAGAAGAGAGCAATAAAAAAAATGTCAATCCCAAAAATCATCAGTCATCATTCATGCATATCAGCTAAAACTTGGGAAATAAAAAGTCTCCTTTTACTCCTTTTAAAAGCAAAATCATAACGGTTAAAAAATTTGGTAACAAAATAGAAAAAAACAAAGAAAAATAAATAAACTTAAGGGTTTTTGTTTTACTTTTGTTGTTTTTACATCTCTCTTAGTAGTAATTTCTTCAATTTCATCAACATGCAAATGGGGGAGGGGGCACTTGCAGACCTAGTAAATGAATTGAATCACTTGTCTGTGAATTATCCAGTTGCCAGTTATTTTATGCTCAGAGTCAAACCATACGATCAAGCTTACATTTTTGAGCTAGTAGTAGCATAAATTGACTCTGCTCTTTAAAAAGTAAACTTCATTTTTTGTTTTTGCATTTATTTTCTCGCATTTATTTTTTGAGCTTCAAAATTTTTTGTAGAGGAAAAAATTAGAGAAGACAAATCAGATTGTTTGGCAAGTATTGATGTTAGTATTTAATCTTGTGATTTTGTTTTGAATTAATCTCTTTGTGTTCCAACAGCTTGGGAGTGGAAAAGAGGGCAAGAATAGATTAGTACTTCACTACTATGAATAAAAAGTTATTGCGTTTAATTAAGTGAAGTAACATACTGATACTCAAACTCATTCCTAAGTTGTGTATACAATAGTGGTGTAGTATGAAAATGAAGACACTGCTTGAGTTTGCCCCTCTCCTCCTCAGAAAAATCTCAGCCCCTAAGTGGTCCATCCACTTTCAGAGTCCCACAATCACCAATGGATGTTACCCAACTGAGCCTTCTATACTGTTTAGCAAAAAAAAATTAAAAACAAAGTCCATGCATAAAATTACAAATACAACATT